>MU271623.1:6143-38356 GCA_021432655.1 Atractiella rhizophila
ACCCACTCACGGAGACTGCAGGGAACTGGTGAGCTTTCTCCTTTAAGTTTAGTTAAAGCCGTCCATTGTCAAACTCCCACACCGGAACTCAAATTCTTGCGTGCTGTTTTCTCAGACACCGCGCTTCAGATGTCTGGGCTGACAGCGAGCAGCTACATGGCTCAACCCAGCCTAAGTAGAATAGCAGTCGAAAGTTGCTAGAAGATGGGAGGTGACACTTCTAGAATGGATTGGAGAGAAGGGTTGATGCATTGAGAGGAGCACCACCAAGTGCCACAAGGCGGAAGCTGGGAGGACGAGTCAGGGGACTCCTTTCCGTGTGAAGGAACAGTTTTAAGGGGTCGAACCAAGTAAAAGAAACCTATTTCATAGTCCAACTTCATGTTGCTGATTGAAATTGGCACGTTGAAGCCTCTAGCTCGAAAAGGCCGTTGAGTAACAGAGCTATGCGGCGGTTCTCAAGCGGAGCCAGTCTACACAAGGGTAACATTCTCACGCTGACCGTAAAGGAATGAAATCTATCGAACTTGGAGTTACCGCAAATTTGGTGAGCAGCCATAGATACAGTGTCCATTGCTTCAGCACGAGCTTGACATTCTTGTCAAAGCGTAGTGATCACGTACATCGTATCGCTCGCTCTCTCAGCATCAACCGTGACAGGGGTTAGCAATTGATGTAAGGTGTAATTGGGGCATTGGAGCTGAAGGTGGAGCCTCACCCCGCTGCACTGTCACTGGCGATAGGATTGATAGCAGCACTGGAGACTCACAGTCACGAGCACAACCAATGCACTTCCTCTTTAATGATAAGAGGACATAACCTGAGCATAACCTCATTACTCTTGAGATACGACCGGGATGCATGGGATTGAGGAACCGATTGAGGAATCTTGAGGATTGAGGATTGACATGCCAGGGGCAAAGTGACCGAGTCATGGTCATCCTGATGTGATGTGCGAGGGAGCTGAAGCGGTCGGCCTGACAATCGTTCAAGTCGACCCCCTATCAACAAGTGGGGGAAGTGATAGCAGGAGCAGATAGTACTGGTTCTGTACTATTGGGCCGCTATAGAGCCATGGCGGAGAATGGGTATTGGAAGAGGAATCTCTGTTTGAAAGGAGTGAGTCGTCCCGTGTTCGCCGGCTATTGTGAAGAGTGCAGGTCTCCATTTCTTATTTTGTAATTCATGACAGCGAAATGAAATACAACTCATTGGTAGCAATACTCCCAAAGCTACTCTATATCATAGTCAGTGAACCCATTCACAACAGGTGAGCCTGAAGAGCAGAGAGGAAACTATGGCAATTCCTGCAGCCCTATCACCCATCAACAAAGTAGAAGGCGATAGCACGTCAGTAGGATGTGGAAGAGTCTCAGAAGCTCTGGCATTTTACCGGAGAGGAACCCATTCTGACCAGAACATGGGACGACACACCAATTTCAAACCACTATTTCTCCCCTCTTACCCCTGCTCCCCCTTAGCTGTATAGCAGTCTAGTATTCTAGAACCAGCACTCTCTGTCCTTACCAACAATTTCTCCCATTTGTTGATTGGTACCTTGGTAGGTCGAAGGAGTGAGTGTTTATTATTTCCCGTCACAGTTGTATGCTGATGCCAACTTTAGTAGGCGTGATGCTCATTACCAGCGACCGACGTGTGTTACTCTTACCGCAGTGACATCACCTCATTCGGGAAATACACCTACGAGTGCTCTGACCGCTCCCACCCAACCATCCCCTGAAGAGGGGCTGAAGTTCAAGACAAGTTCATCGCTTTCCCCGTTGTACATACTGATATTGAGGAGGAGATATATCGGATTGGTATGCTTTCTGCCCCTCGATAGATCTGGTGCTCTGATGTCTTCCGCAGGGGAGCGGTCCATGAGACTGACGACGACTTTATTGGAGGAACTGATCTCCGAATGCGTGTTACGATCCTACAATCAAACGTAGAGTGTTCACCTTTGTTGATGATTTGGCTTTGCTAGTGTACTGGTAGCCAATTGGGAATCCGGATTCCATATCGACATTAAAGGACGCAGTGACCCCAGCTGACGCCTTGGTTCAACTCAGGTAGATAAATAAGTGCCTCTGCGTGTTTCAAGGTCAGAGGTTCATTGTCAGGTTTCATTTATAATGCAACGTCCGAAGCACCTCGCACACGGGCTCATGAGAAATATCGGGGATAATTCTACCACTCTGTCTGAGAACAACGGCGCTCTCACACTCTTTTACGCGTCAAAATATCAAGTTGTTTTGGAGAGATTTGGACATTTCCCTTGGAGGACCAAGATTTGTTAATATTTATTTTAATTATTCTGATGATCATGGCAATGCGCTATCCGTCCACATTCTTGGGTAACGAAATGCAGAGTAGTGATACTGAGACTATGGAGGGGTAAGGTTGTGGGAAAGGGAGTCTATGACTTGAAGAAATTGAAAAAGAGAAGCTACAAAGTTGACCCATTGAACGCAGGGAGTTACTAGTCTGATTTGTTAAAAAGGAGATGTATGAATGTGCGAAAAGCTGACTTTCGAAGGGTTGGTTTAAAGCAGTTGACTACGTGGACATACCACGTCATTAACAATCAACAACCAGCTTTCTCAATCCAGTTGACATCCATAATGCCGAACTTTTGCTTTAACAGCAAAATCTCCCATGTTCGCCATGAAAGGACCTCGGGATGTTTTTCCTTGTCATCCCACCCGGGACCAACCAAGTTGTTCAGTGAGCATGTCGTTGAAGCACCCCGAATCCGCAGAAATGGTGAGATCCCATGCCGCCAGGGATTGGAGGTAGCTATCATCCATTTGAACCAAATTGCTCATCCCAAAGTCGATGAGCACAAAATCGGGGGAGAGGCCAGGACAGGACGGAGGAGGACAAATGATTTGGTCAGGCCGGTCATGAAGATCCGTATGGTTGACGCCGAGGAGAAACATTGCCCCCATCAATGCCATTCCTTTGTTGAACTGTTGTTTGGAGATAAGCGAATTATAACCAGCAAAAGAATGTGAGACGCACGAAATTTTGTTGTTCCTCTTCTGACAGGTCCCGAACCGAAGTCTCGTAGAGATGTGGACCATCGACGTATTCCATTAGGTGGGCCGCCGCGACTTCACCGTCAGGAAGCTGAATCTGTTTATACAAGGCGAGATTAGAAGGTCAGCCTTCAAAAAAAAAACTCACTCGATAAAAAAGCCGTAGGATCTCGGAACGCCAGAACCTTGCAGAAAGCGGAGTGCATGATAGGCTCTTTCTTCGCGCTGCCACGAATCTTCTGCATTCGGCCATTGTCTGATCCGTAGAATACCGCTACAGTCCATCTCCCACGCCGGAGGTGGGAAGAGTCGTTCATCGTAGATCTTCAAAACTAGTTTCCGCGTTTCCAAAGCGGAGACCTTTACTTCAAAGGTTTGGCCCCAAAATTCCTGTCCCGACCGTAAAGAGCTTTCTAGGAAAATCAAATCTCCTGGACAGAGTGAGAAACTCTCGGTGGATGGTCGAATAGCGGAGGCTGCTTCAAAGAGAATATTTTGGAAGAATCGAACAAGTGGGTCTTCTGCCGTCATAAGCAGCGGTGGCACAAACGACATCGAAGAATGGGGGCAAGGGGAAATCACAGAAACAACTCGAAGCTCATGACCCGGGAACTGGAGCTCATCGAGCCAAACTTGAGCTTTCTGAAGTCGACGATTATGCCAATCTGCAATCGCATCAAGAATAAGACCATCATCGTTCTGAGCATCGTAAAGATCTAGCTCGGCAGCTACCTGTATTCCATTGAGATCCACATCGTGCTCTTTACTAGGATCCCTCATCGCACCAGACACAAGAACTCGGGGGAAAGATGCTTCCCCAGTCTGGTGTGAAAATTTTGAGCAGTCCCATCGCTTAGAAAAGACCTCGCTGAGAAGTGTCAGCGCAGGAAGGTAAGGTCCTTCCTCAAAAGAGGCATAACAGAAAGATTTGAAACAATTAAAGATAACGGTAGCCTTGAAGTCCAGGAATGCGGCATGGTCCAACCGGTCAACCTCAAGTGATTGAAGGTACGCGAGATAGTTGCCCGCAACAATCGACGTGTCCTGAAAATTGATCCGCCCATAGTCTGGAAGTTTCCAGTCCTTTTCACGAAGGATTCCAGGAGTTTCCTGTGTTTAACGTCAGAATTAAGCCTCGGACTTTCCGCTGGTACGAACTAAGATGACAAGAACCGCCAAGGTCTCCTCCTCCATTTGCAAGCGCAGAATATCGACCTCTTGAGTTTGGACTCCGTTGGACGAACAGGTCTGGTGGGTGATATGGATCGAAAGCGGCGCTGGTGCTCTTGCAGGGTACATATATATCAAGAATATCTTCAGATCGTGCAAAAACGCCGAAAGCCGTGATTCGCTGCCTAAAGTGGTCAGCGGTATGCTGGAGGAACTGGGAGACTCACGGTTGCACCTCCCCATGGATGAGTATTTCTGGCCAAAATGGGATGACGTTTAATGGAAGCACCTCTAGGTCCTTGAGGAGATGGTCACGATAGGTGACCTTCAGGAATGTGCTGGTCTCTCTTGAGGGCAGAAACTGGGCGCTCGTAACCACTGATTCACATCTGTCGTGTGGTCGCTTGGAAACGTCTTGAAGAAGTGGCGGGTCCTCACTATCATCGGAAAAGATTGGGAAGGAAGGCGTCAGGAAGGCGTGAAGCCTTGTCATGATAGTGGTGACCTGCTGTGATGTTGATCTCGGGTTGGCGTGGAAGAATGAAGAGGTAGAAATACATGGGGAGATGAGAGGGTCTATTTGGAGTATACGGGTCTCGGCGACGATTGAAATTATATTAACAGGTCTGCATCTTACAGTCCCTTCGAATTCTTGGATAGCTTAATATGAGCGAGAGCGCCGAAGGCAGATCTTGCTGCAGCCGCAAGCTACCTTTGGTACATATTGTGCACGTTCACAGAGGCGTTCACAGCGGCAGTAAATAACCCATATCATAGACACAAAGAGTAGACACTCGATCAAAACTTCAAGCTTCAGTTTGAGAACAATCCTCGAAAACCCCCTTGCACTGCAGGTCTACGACGCGAAAGCTCACCTGCAGATGAAACGACAATGCTATGTATCCCGGATCACTTGGGATGTCCTTACAACTGAGACCAGCTGAGACAAGTTGCTGAAGGTGAAGGCGAACGCTAGCGCGTAGTTGTTCACGATGCCCTGGACTCTTGTGGAGGAGAGGCGGGAGTGGGTGCACGAGACCGGAGGCGCCGCAAATCTAAATTCTGCAAATACAGGACTACTCTAACAGACTAAAAGGATATCTCAACGGCCCAAGCGTTAATTGCTGGCACGTGGCGGATTCGCGTCCTCTGCCCGCCTACGAAACCCGAATGCTACTTCATGAACAAGAATGATTATCATCAGAGATCTGAAAGAAAAGTCACTGTAGTCATTTCTGAACGGTCTTGCCAACTCGGGCATACTTGACTGGGTTCGGCAATCAAAAGGTCGTAGACTCGTAGTGTGCTCCTCCCACCTTTTGTTTTCCCAACATACGAGTAATCTGTTGTGGTTTCAACGGATCTCCTTAGTACGGTGTTCATTCTCCTTCTCGTGAGTGCGCCATATTTCTCCCTTCTCTGCTAAATTTTTCGAGTAAAAGCACGTCGACCAAATCATGATGCTTCTTCACGCCTTTCTCACACCAACATTTCCTGTCCCTGCCAACAAACCTAGAGAACCTCCACTACTTCAAGATGTCTCCAAAGAACCTCATGCTCGATATGCATCGTTGGTTACAAGTGCCCAGTTCATGCCGGCAAGGGACACTGATAAATTCTTCATGGTTTCACACCGGGATCACCTACTCAAGGACCTCGATGTCCTTCCATCGACCGTTAGTCCATTTTGGCCGGAGATCTCGATACATGGGGAGGTACATCCGTGAGGCTAGTGCAAATCTCTTTCCCATATCGCTCACCAACTTCAACAGGGAATCTCGTGTTTCATTATTTTTACTAGATCTGAAGATGTTCTTGACATATATGTACCCTGCAAGAGCGTCCGCACCGCTTTGCATCCATGTTACCCATCAGACATGTTCCTCCAACGGAGTTCAGACCCAGGAGGTCGATATTCTGCGCTTACAAATGGAGGAAGAGATCTTGGCGGTTCTTGTTATCTTGGTTCGTAGTCTTTGAAAAGTCCTAGGTTCAATGCTGACAATACTGACTGCAAACATAGGAGACTCCTGGAATCCTCCGTGAACAGGACTGGAAACGTCCAGACTATGGGCGGATTAATTTTCAGGACACGTCGATCGTTCCGGGCAACTATCTCGCGTACCTTCAATCACTTGACATTGATGGGTTGAGTTCTGCCGCGTTCCTCGACTTCAAGTCTACTGTCGTCGTCAATTTCTCCAGATCTTTCTCCTACGTCTCATTTGAGGAAGGACCTTACCTTCCTGCGCTGACACTTCTAAGTGAGGTATTTTCTGAACGATGGGACTGCTCAAAATTTTCACATCAGACTGGGGAAGCATCTTTCCCCCGAGTTCTTGTGTCTGGTGCGATGAGGGATCCTAGTAAAGAGCACGATGTGGATCTCAGTGGAATACAGGTAGCTGCCCAGCTAGATCTTTACGATGCTCAGAACGATGATGGTCCCATTCTTGATGCAATTGCAGGTTGGCACAATGATCGCCTCGACAAGGCTCAACTGTGGCTCGATGGGCTCCAGTTACCAGGCCATGAGCTTCGAGTTATTTCCGTGATTTCGCCTTGCCTCCCAAGTGCAATGTCCTCCATCCCACCTCTGCTTATGACGGCAAAGGACCGGTTAGTCCGATTTTTTCAAAATATCCTTTATCAAGCCTCGTCTGCCCTTCGACCCTCAGTCCAGACTATCTCACTCTGCCCAGGAGATTCAATTTTTCTAGAAAGCTCTTTACGGTCAGGACAGAAATTTTGGGGACAAGTTTTTGAGGCAAAGGTTCACGCCGTGGAAGCCCAAAAACTGGTTTTGAAGATTTATGACGAACGCCTCTTCCCTCCTCCAGCGTGGGAGATGGATTACGAGGGCATTTTACGGATTAGGCGATGGCCGAATGCAGAAGATTCGTGGCAGCGCGAAGAAAGAGCTTATCATGCTCTCCGCTTTCTGCAAGGTTCTGGCGTTCCAAGGTCCTACGGCTTTTACCGGGTGAGTTCTTCTTCGTTGGAGCTGACTTTTCAATAATCTTCTACAATCAGATTCAGCTTCCCGATGGCGAAATTGTGGCGGCTCACCTCATGGAATATGTCGAAGGTCCACACCTCGATGAAACTTGGGTCAAGGGTCTGTCCGAAGAAGAACAACAGAACTTTGTGGGTTGATATTCCTTCCGCCATTTCAAGTTACTAACCTGGAGCAGTTCAACAAAGGGATGGTATTGATGGGAGCAATGTTTCTCCTCGGCGTCACCCATACAGACCTTGACGACCGTCCCGACCAAATCATTTGTCCTCCCTCTTCAATCGCTGGTGTTGCCCCCGATTTCGTGCTAATCGACTTCGGGATGAGCAACTTGGTTCATATGGATGATTCCTATCTCGCATCTGTGTCAGCGTGGAATCTCACGATTTCTGTGGATTCCAATCACATGAATCGATTGTTGAATGAACAACTAGGTTGGTCATTGCGATATGGCCAGGAGAAGCACCCAGAGGTCCGTCCGCGGCGTACATGGGAGATTTTGCTCCGGCATCGCAAGTTTGGTATTCTGGACGTGAACTGGGATGAGGAAAAGGGGTTTTCAAGACAGACTAAGAGCTGAATTCGGATGTTTGGCGTTAATGGATTTCTATGTCGTGTTGAACTGATAACTCTTATCGCTCTTCTACAGTGATCTTTGCTTAATTGTCTAAGTTTTCTACAACGCTATGACTAGCTCCCACGCTAAAACTTCTAATCAAACGATATCCCAGGATCTCAGGTACCTGCTCTATGTTTTCCTAATTAGTTTAGTGGCTATATTCAAATTCACAATTTACAATACAATTAGGGTAATGGACTCATCGTGCTGGATTTGATTTGGGTCAACATTCTCGTCCTTCGACAGGTGTTACCAAGTGTTAGCCAGTGTCCCTCCCATGTGGCGATCGCCGCGACGTGGGATAAGGATTCAATGTACGAGCGAGGGCAATCAGACAAGAATTCTTCGAACTTCCTTCGTCCTTCCTGGTCTGCCGATTGACGATTGAGCAGGCATCAACATGATGCCCGATCTTGGTTGCTAGAGATCTAATGGGTCGACGTATTTGCCCTTTCAAGGTCATCGTGCTACGAATGCTGAATACGAATCTCAATCCCTGACATTTAACGTTCAACATTGTCGACCTTGTTTTCTTCTTCCCAATTCACATCCAGAATGCCAAACTTCTGCTGTAGCAGCAAAATCTCCCACGTTTGCCATAAAAGGATCTCTGGGTGTCGTTCTTCGTCATCCAGCAAGGTCCAACCAAGCTGGTCATTGAGCATTTGGTTGATGTGTTCAGAATCCAGGGAAATTGTAAGATCCCATGCAGCAGGGGACGTTAGGTAGCTTTCATCCATTTGAACCAAATTGCTCATCCCAAAATCGATGAGCACGAAATCGGGAGCACTGCCAGGGCGGGAGGACGGAGGGCAAATGATCTGGTCTGGACGGTGATGGAGATCTGTATGGTTGACGCCAAGGAGGAAGATTGCCCCGATCAACGCCATCCCTTTGTTGAACTACTCAATAATAACGAATCGTCAAGTAATGACCAAAAAGATTTAAAACGTACAAAGCTTTGTTGTTCTTCTTCAGACAGGTCCCTGATTAGCGTTTCGTCGAGATGTGGACCTTCGATGTATTCCATGAGGTGAGCCGCCACAATTTCGCCATCGGGAAGTTGAATCTGTAAACAAAAAGATGGTGAATCCTGAGGTCATCATGAAACAAGGAAAAGTTCACCCGGTAAAAACCGTACGACCTCGGAACGCCAGATCCCTGCAAGAAGTGAAGGGCGCGATACGCTCTCTCCTCGCGCCGCCACGAGTCTTCTGCGTTCGGCCATCTTCTGATCGGTAAGACGCCGTCGTAGCCCATCTCCCACGCCGGAGGTGGGAAAAGGCGTTCGTCATAAATCTTCAAAACCAGTTTTTGGGCTTCCAAAGCATCAACCTTTGCCTCAAAAACCTGTCCCCAAAATTTCTGTCCCGACCGTAAAGAACGTTCGAGAAAAATAGAATCTCCTGGACAGAGTGACATAGTCTGGACTGAGGGCCGAAGGGCAGACGACGCTTGATAAAGGATATTTTGAAAAAATCGTACGAGTGGGTCCTTCGCGGTCATCAGCAGAGGTGGAATTGACGACATCGAGTGCGGGAAGCAAGGGGAAATCACAGAAACAACTCGAATCTCATGACCTGGTAACTGGAGCTCATCTAGCCACAACTGAGCCTTGTGGAGGCGATCATTATGCCAATTTGCTATTGCGTTAACGATGGTACCTTCGTCATTCTGTGCATCGTAAAGATCTAGGTCAGCAGCCATGGATATTGTACTTAAATCGACATTGTGCTCTTCATTCGGATTCCTCCCTGCGCCGGATACGAGGACTCGTGGGAAAGATGCTTCTCCAGTCTGATGTGAAAAATTCGAGCAGTCCCATCGTTCAGAAAAAGCCTCACTGAGAAGGGTCAATGTGGGAAGATACGGTCCACGCTCAAAAGAGACGTAAGAGAAACTCTCGCAAATGTTGAGTACCACAGTGGAGTGGAAATCGAGGAATGCTGCATAGTTCAGTCCATCGATATTCAGTGACTGGAGAAATCCCAAGTAGTTGCCTCCAATTTTTGAAGTATCCTGAAAATCCATCCGCCCGTAACTAGGAAGTTTCCAATCCTCTTCACGCAGGATACCTGGAGTTTCCTATATTCGGAGTTAGTGTGACACCTATGAATCCTCCGATTAAACTGACCAAGATGATAAGAACCGCTAAGACATCCTGATTCATCTGTAAGCGCAAAACATCGACTTCCTGGGTCATCACTCCCTCTGACGAGCACCTCTGGTGAGTAACATGGATGGAAAGTGGTGCAGGTGCTCTGGAAGGGTATATGTACCTTAAGAACGCTTCGAGATCAGACAAAAATGATGACAGGCGTGATCCACTACCAAATCTCGTCAGTGACAGAAGATATGAACGAACAGTAGTCTTACGGCTGTACCTCACCATGGATCAAGATCTCTTGCCAAAATGGAACAACAGTCGACGGAAGTACCTCAAGGTCCTTGAGTACATGGTCGCGATACGAAACGCTGAGAAATGTGTCGGTCTCCCGCGAGGGCATAAATTGAGCGCTTGTGGCTAGCGATTTACAAAGGGCATG
The DNA here is from genome assembly GCA_021432655.1 of Atractiella rhizophila. NCBI lineage: Eukaryota > Fungi > Basidiomycota > Atractiellomycetes > Atractiellales > Hoehnelomycetaceae > Atractiella > Atractiella rhizophila. The sequence goes on from MU271623.1 coordinate 16,536, forward strand.
AGGCTCTTTGGACACATCCTGAAGCAGGAGTGGCGTTCTACTGATATCGGGACTGATGGGAAAGGCGGGTGTAAGAAAAGCTTGAAGTCGCATCATTGAAGAATCTAGTTCTGTTTCGCGGTACTCCATTGTCATTAAACATCCACATAAGACAAAGTTCAGTGCGAAATATGCTGGGAATGGGTATAAAAGCTACAGGATACGAAATGGAACGCGGAATGTTTGCGCCAAGACAACAAACACGACAAATGGAAGAACACCACCTTTGACACACGAAAGGCATCCTTGGACAATGATACTTGAAAGTAAGGTGGGTCAGAGTCTCATACGACAAAGAATATCCTAGTCAGAACAAAAGATGATATCGCAACCTTTGTTCACAAATAAAAGAATTAGCAGGTGGGGATCGGTTGATAAAAGTCAGAAAGAAAGAGTATTGTGGCCGGTTTGTTGAGCATTCGACGCCAATTTCGTGCATAAGAATGATAGAACAAAGGAGCATAGCATAGTGTTGATGAGGCGTGGATCTGCAGTGAGTTAAGTTAAACAGAAGGCATTAGTTCTTTGATTAGCTTGCAGAGACACATATGTAAAACGGAAGCCAGGGTCTCTGACACTTGACAAAGAACTGAAAAGAAAAGGAGTGCATGGCTGAGGAGTCGATAAAAAGGCTACTAGCATAACAATTTCTGATCAGTGCAAACTCGAACAAATCACGATGTCGAAGTCACAAGTTCCCACTTTCATACGGTCATCAGAGGCCGACCAATCGAAGCAGCAACCCGACCTCGAGATCAACCCACCCACAATTGACGAACTTAATCCCCAGATCGAAATCACCAAACTCATTTACGCTCCATCCACGCCGACAACAGCGAGATTAGAACAGTTGAAGGGCAAACATAAAATTACCACGGTCCCCGAGGAGGTCCCAAGGAGGAAACTCAAGGTGAGATCAAGACTGAGGTGGCGAATGAGAAGGTTCGTAAACCTCTGCGTAGCTTTTCGTCAGTCGGCCTGCCACGGCTTAAATTCCATCATTGTTGCCTTCAAAACCTGCGAATGGTACAAGATTACAGAAGAGATAGGAGGAAAACGCATCGGATTTAAAGATTACTATTGAGACGGTGTTGAAGAAATTGGAAGAAGAGAAAGGGAAGATGCCGTTGGAAACGGTGAATCCGATTGCAACTCACCCAAGGCCGGAGGTAGATGTCTTGTAAGCATGAGGTATTCAGTGCTATCACTCCTATGGCACTGATTGAAGGGACAACAGGATCCACGTGACTCAAGACACGGTTGGCGTCTGCGCCAACATACTCGAAAGGTATATTCAGTATATCAGGGAGGATCCGACAAGCACCATGACTGAGACTCCGCTCACCTTGGAGTGCCTCGCGGGGGCTCGCAAGGCCGTGCCAACAAGCTCAAGAAGCAACGTTCCAGTCAAAGGGATCTTCAAAGGTCAGTGTAACGAAGACAGAAGTCGTTTCGAAGCAGGGATCTACGAACGACGTGGACGAAAACGCGGAGGCAGACAAGAAATCATCTGGTATGACCGTTACCTTGCTGTCATATTGGCATCTAATGTGGTTTAATAGTCCGCGTCGACCTTGTTGGGATTTTCCCAATGGACTTGAAAGAGGAAATGGATATGGAGCGGAACATGGACGGGGCTGGTAGCACGGACAAAGAGTCCATCCATGGCCTTTTGGTAGAGGGAAAGGTAATTAAGTTTTAGCAACTCTGATGGGAGATGAATTTGATAAAGGAAGTTAGGAGCCTTCACCCTCGCGAACCTGACAGTTTTCAAAAGGGATTCGACTCCGCCATACAGCCCAAACTTCTTCCTCGGGCCGCAGCCTATAGGTCTCCGAATTAAGGAGACAGCGACAGCCTGCCGCCACATGGGAGGATATGGTGCGTAAAGACAATCCGTTGCACTTCATTCTGCCCCAGGTTCTTCGTTATGTTGAGACTTACGGTACCAATTATTGTATCCTAACCGATTCCAAAACCACGCTAGGATTCCACGTTTGAAGTATGAGGATCGGTGGATGGTGGAATGGAGTCACACCCCCTGTGCAAAGACGAGATTGGCGGTGGCGGTAACATTTCTAGCTTGGTTGGGGCTCAAAGCTGTTGGGCTGAATGACAGGGACGCTTGATTACGACACAAACAACGAAAAGGCGACGAAGAAATTTGAGAAGAGAGGGTTGGTGTACGGAATCAAGGCAATGTAGATAGGACAGAGTCAAGATTCATGTATAGAGATTCTAGTGTTTAAGATGGAAATAACGTGTTATAGTGTTGTAGTATAGCGGGGCCCTTGTGGTGGAACATTGTGTGAACGAAGAGAAAGGATGTGAGAGCCTCATCCTTCACGTAGCAACAAGCTAAGTGACTAATTAACGCCATCATGCTTTCACCACGCTTACAGTAGCGTCGTTTCTTTTCGTTGCGCTTCAGGATAGCATTTGTACCGTGAATCCCAACCCAGGTCAATGCAAAAAGCTGACACTGTATCAACACGAACCTCCAGTAGATTGTAAGTCGCAGAAGACCCAAGCAAAATCGGGCCTGCAGCGCTGCAGATTATGCAGATTTGCCTCCGTAATAGCATTCATATCGACGTGATTTGCTTACGTGCTAAGGCTACAGTATCTCGGAGCGTGAACAACAGGCACTCAGTGGAAGTAGTGTCGCCCAAGCAGGATCCGTAGAAGAGAAACACATGTTCATAAACATCAGAGGAACACCACGTCAAGCAAATAAAAATTGGCGGCACTTTGGAAAGAGAATAACTTCCTCAGACCCGGGCTAACTACGCAGCAACTCACCTGTAGACAATAAGAGGCGTGAAATCCTCAACACCCCTGCAAGATAAGCCAACTGAGAAAGTTACTAAAGGTGAAGATAACGATTGCACATCATAGTCGTAAGTCAATCGTAAATCTTGCTACTGGGGACTCTTCTTCCGACCGCCTCAAGAAGTAAGTGGTGCTTCTCCTGTCCCTGTCCATTCTGCGATTTCTTTGCAGTTGCTGGATCGTCGTCAGCAGCTCAGCTCGCCTAGGTTATATACGGGGCACCAGGGGCATATCAGGGCGTAGGGAGCCAGACTGAGAGAGACCAAATGGACCCATCACCAGCTTGGAGGTTAGTCTTCATCCATTCCTACCTGACTTCGCACGATGCCCAACAACATCTCGGGGAAACAGGCAATTTGAACTCTTCAATCCCTCAGCGCCACTTTCCACCTTTTCTCTTCCACCTCCGCACCAGATCCTAGCTTCAACTGTCAATTCTTCTCACTCAATCCTTTACCTCTCGCTTTCCGATGCCACCATAAGGTACATGCTTATTCTACACTTTTATTACGAAGCAATATTGACTGCGTGTCACCTTTTTTAGAGCTTACGATGCACACGGGGAACGCAAATCCCTCGCTCTCGAAGGTCCCTGCTCCCTCCTCGCCATTTCCTCCGATCGCTATTTATATTGCATCCTTGTTTGTTCCTCTTCCCCTTGTTTCTTCACATGTTGTTTAAAGGATTATGGAGCAGGAAGGTTCGCCGTCAGTGCTCAAAATTTACGACCTCTCTCGATCCACCCCACCACTCCTAAACACAATCAAACTCCGTCCCTCTCCTGCGACCGCACTCGCTATCTCTCCATCTTCTCCCTCATCGAGCACTGTCCACGTAGCCACGGGTCATACGGATGGAGCTGTTCTCGTGCTCCGTAACATGCACTCACATCTATCCTCGAATTCCAACCCCAGAGTACGGCAGGTGCATTCCGACAGCTCCCCAATCACTGGACTCGCCTTTTCACTCTCCTCCCATCCACTAGCACAACAAACCAACGGGAAGGCAGCAGCCACAGGTGACGGAGTGCCACACCTCTACATCTCCACACCGACGCATACTCACTCCCTCCCCGTGTCGTCAAAAGGTACTCTTCCTCCATCTACGCTCGCCGACCCTCAAGGCTCAAACGTGGGCTGTCTCGTCTCCTCCCTCTCATCCTCACCCATCCCCTCTTCCTCTTCCTCTGAGCAGTCCCCAGATGCGACGACGACAAATACAGTGGAGTGGAAGACCATCCTTGCCCGGCCGGAAGCGGTGTATGTGTATGGCAGCGAAGGTCGGGAAGGTTGTTATGCTCTCGAGGGCGATAAAACAATGGTAGTCCCGTTCTCAAACTACGTCGTGCTAGTCTCCCCTCCCGTGCTTCCGACCGCGAGCGATATCAGTCGGACCATTCGTGGGGCTGAAAGAGGGAAGGAAGTGGGAAAGCTCACCATTGTGGACCTGGGAAACCGGTTTGTTGGGTACAACACCACCTTCGAGAGCGGCGTTCGCGAGGTCTGGTCACTCTTCGGCGCCGTGTATGTTTATACCAACGCAGGAGAATGTGTGAAGTTAGAGGAGAGGAAGGTAGAAGAGGTCCTCGAGGCTTTCTGCGAACGCAACTTGTACACGCTCGCTCTTGGATATGTCGATAGCCGCGGGTTGGGTGGAGCAGGTTTGGGGGAGTGGAGGGTCGAGATTTGTAGGAGGTATGCGGATCATCTTTACACTAAAGGAGATTGGGAGGGCAGTATGGGTTGGTATATCAAGACTGTGGGCGGGTTGCAGCCTAGTTATGTCATACGCAAGGTGGGCTGTATTTCTTCTTTCACTTTCCTGTTAAAGATCTCTCTCTCTTTCCCATCGTCCCCTTCTCGTGGCATGGCAAGTGGCGGCTAACACAGCGCTACAGTTTCTAGACGGCCAACGAATCAAGCTCCTCATCTCTTACCTCCAGGTCCTCCATTCACGCGGTCTCGCCACTTCGGACCACACCACCCTCCTCCTAAACTGTTACACGAAATCAAAGGACCTCTCCTCCCTCGATTCCTTTCTCTCTTCTACTCTCCCCTCTTCTTCCTCCACAACTTCAAAGGATAAAGAAGACCTCCCCTTTGACCTCCACACCGCAATACGCGTCTGCCGACAGGCAGGTTTGTCCGACCATGCTCTGTTGTTGGCGAGCAGATGGGGGGAAAAGGAGGATAGGATGAGCATATTGGTGGAGGATAGGACGGATTGGGAAGAGGCGATAAAATTTTTGAGGGAGTTGGTGGGCGATGAAGAAACGGAGAGAGACGAGGTGGAGGGTTTCCTTCTTCGATATGGGAGAAAACTTTTGAAGGAAAGGGAGAGAGCGTTCACTGGACTCGTGAGGGACTTCTGTCTGGGACTCGCTCCGGCAGATGAAGAGGAGGAGGAAGACGGAGAGGAGAAGGAGGATAAATCGGTAGTAGAGAAGAAGGGTTATTTTTCCTATTTCGCCACGATCGCATCAAGCGGGCACACCCGTTCTCACAAAGAAAAGGAGAAAGAGAAAGAAAATGGAACCGATGCTCCGTCGCTCCCCTCCCCTCCGAGGAAACGGACGATGAAGGAAGAGGAAGCCCTGCCCGACGTTCGAATCTTCTTCTCTCTATATATCGACCATCCTCTCTCGCTCATCTCCCTCCTCGAATCAGTCCTCTCTCACCTCTCGACGACGACTATCGACTTAACAGCGGCACAGACCCAAACGGTTTGGAACACGCTGCTTGAGCTTTATGTCCGCATGGGAGGGGAGTGGGGATCAAAAGCTTTAGAATTGCTGAAAGACGAGAGGGCAGGTTATGAACCTAATCAGGCACTCTTGGTCTGCACTATGTGCGGTTATGAAGAAGGACTTGTAGTCTTGTATGAAAAGATGGCGATGTTCGTGGAGGTCCTTCGACTCCATATTGCTCTGGGAGGAGAGGAGGGCGAGAGGCTGGTAGTAAGCACATTGAGGAGGTACCTGAGGGAGAAGGGGATGAGGAAGGAGGACCTAGTGGAGTGCATGAGAGTCGGATTGAGATGGTTGACCGAGGAGGAGGGGAGGCTGAGCAGACAAAGAGACCAGGTCCTCGAGTTTCTCCAGGTCGTCGAGGAGAGGAAACTCCTCAAACCAATCGAAGTGCTCGAGTGTGTTCAGGGAAATGTAAGCGTGGGAGTGGTGAGGGGATTCTTGAAAGGGTGGCTAGAGGAAGAACGGAAAGAGACAGAATCGGTGAGTCTTATTTCCGCATTACCTGACATAGAGCTATGATACTCATACTCTCCAGGACCGCGGGCTCATTTCATCCTATCGATCGGAGACGGCAAAGAAGGAGGAAGAGATAGCAGCACTCAAGAATCCTACTCAACCATCCATCTTCCAAGTCACCCGTTGTTCAGCATGTGGTGGAACACTTGAGCCTCCGATTGTCCACTACATGTGTAAACACAGTTATCACGATCGGTTCGTCCTTTCCCATTTCCCGATACAGAGCTATCATCAACGAAATGGGCTGTAGCTGCATTCCCGTGTCTTCTCCTGCCTGTCCTGCGTGTTCCAGGAGGCATGACATGATCAGAGAGATAAAGAACAACAACATGGCATTAGCCGATCAACATGGACTGTTTGAAGAAGAAGTTAAGGAGGCGGCTGAGGAAGGTGAAGGGTGGAATGTTGTTGTGGAACGGTTTGGCAAGGGCTTGTTCCTTGGGAATTTGGGAGGCGAAATTGCTGCATGATAACCTGCCAGTGGAAGCAACTCCTATGCTGCGTTTTAGATAATTGACGCCGTCGTAATCACTCTGCAGTCGGTATTCCGAATAGCATTCTTTGATTTGACAAACTGGATTAGAGGCATGGATGGTTTGAGGTGAAAAGAGCTCTTACCCTGTATTACAGTAAGCTCTAGGGAACAGTGAACATTTGTGAGCTGCTCCAATTCGACGGGGGCTCCGACGCTTCCCCCTTTTCTGGTTCGTCGCTGGCAGTCCACAAGCAATCTGTCCTTTGCTTTGGTTTTGTACTTCTCAGCGACGTTTCTTGATGCGAGATCATGCTAGCTGATGCGCTGATGAAGGACTTCCGCCAAAACAGAAGAACCGCGTCACGTACGAGCGTCGCGAGCACGAACAAGAGCTGAAGATCATATGTGTTGCGACACATGCTCTTCCCCTCTTGACAGTCAGTTGATCCCCTGCGCAGGAGGCTAGAATGCTGAATTTGTTTTCCAAGAGATATCGAGACTCGTTTGCTAATGAGGTTGTTCAGATCCGGCGACGACCTCAAACCCCCGCTTCTGCATAAGATGTGTTACTTTGAACATGTCCAAAGTGCCTTTCCTGTCCCCTTCAGCCGAAGATGAAAGGCTCGCTCGCAGTTCGAGTCGTATTTTTAGCCCTCTCGTTCCAAAATGTCGCCTTGTCGCAAGTCCAGAACCTCACTGGACCAGGATGGAACACTGTCCCTCCTCCTCTCGCTAACGGCGGAAGTCATTGGGCGGCCGCTTTCACGCGCGCGAAGAAGATTGTGGACCAGATGACGATTGAGGAGAAAGTGAGAATCGTTACCGGTCAAGATGGTGCGTTGACCCATAGAACTCTGCATTGTGGTTACCCAACATTTTAGGCCTTTGCGGTGGGAATGTTGGAAATGTGTCTCGGGTCGGATTTCCTGGATTATGCTTGTGCGTCCTTTCTTTCATTCTGTACGACGCTCACAATCGGCAGAGCGGATGGACCGGCGGGTCCTCGACCTGCAAAAGGTGCGGTTTGTCCCAGGCTCTTCCTAGACGAAGCCGTTAAAAGATGAAGAGAAGGTGTAACTCAACTACCCGCTGGAGTCACGACCGCCGCAACTTGGAATCAGGATCTTATCTACCAGCGCGCTGTGGTCATTGGCCAAGAGTTTGCAGACCTGGGAGTAAACGTGGCACTCGGACCTGTTACTGGTGCGTTATTCGTTATATTTTCATATACTTTGATTATTCCTACTAGCATAATTTCTACTAAACCTTACTGATTGGTATGGCTCAGGAGGGCCTTTGGGAAGAGCGCCACGGGCAGGAAGGAACTGGGAGGGGTGGTCGACTGATCCTTATGCTTCCGGTGTTGCTTCTTACCTTAGCGTAAAAGGAATGAAGGAACATGGAGTAATTATAACCGCGAAGCACTACATTGGTGTGTCTCCTACGCAGAGAGCAGGACTCACAATGCTGATATGTCACAACCGTGAAACAGCTTACGAACAAGAGACCTTCAGGCGATACTATGCTGCGAACCCTGCAAGTTTCAACTCGAGTCAGCTCAGCATTTCTGCCAATCTAGATGACAGAACAATGCATGAGGTATATCTTTGGAGCTTTGCGGAAGCGGTGAGAGCAGGGGCAGACTGTGAGCATTCTCCCTTTTCGCGCCCTCCACAACTCAGTCCAGTGCAGACGTGATGTGCAGGTGCGTTCTAACTGTTGCGCGAGAAGGCAAAATCTGAGTCGCTCATCCGCAGTTATAACATGAGTGCGTCTTAATTCTGAACTTGTGACCGGAGAAAACTGATAATTGTGCAGTCAATCAAACCCGATCCTGTGCGAACTCCATGACCATCAACGGCCTCCTCAAAACAGAACTTAACTTTCAAGGCAAGTTTCCGTCTTTACTTAGTTTCGAGACTTGATTACTCCGTTCCAGGAGCGGTCATGAGTGATTGGGGAGGCGTGTATGAAGATACCAATGGGGCCTTCGAGATGGGAGGAACAGATTTAATGTACGTCGCGCCCAATTTTCTTCCCTTGTTCTGACGAGCTTTGCAGCATGCCGGGCAATGGATGTACGGAATACTTCCTCTTGAAAGTGCCCACTAAGAGGCGTGGCAGTCTTTGGTATATTGGGAACGTTTTGGAACGACACCCTTGTAGAGCAGGTAATGACCCTATTGCCCACGTTGCACTGGAGGCGCTAATGCCCTGTTCACCAGGTCAAGAATGGGACAGTACCAGAATCGAGACTCACAGATATGGTGCTGCGAATAGTGACGCCTTTCTATGCCAGTGGTCAAGCAGATAAGAAACTTCCGTCTCCAGGTATGCTACTTCTAGTTACCATCTCGTTTCTTGATATTTGTGTACAGTTTACACCCAGGGTGTTTACACGAATGTACAAAAACCTTCAAGTGTCACACTTGCGAAGACAATTGCGGAAGAGTCTCTGACTCTTCTCAAGAACGTTAATGGGGCCTTACCACTGAGAGCCCCTCAGACGCTTGCCATAATCGGGGAAGATTCTGGGCCTAATATCCTCGGAACATGCGTAAGCGATTCCTTATTCTTTAAAGATGTCGGTAGGAGAGAAGATGTCAGGGAGATACCGCTATGAGCTGTCCGATCAATAACAATAATGGAACTATCACCATGGGCGGAGGGTCAGGTGCGTGTGGTCTATTTGAGGAGTATACATTTAGACTGAACAGTAGCAACATAGGCTACGCATATCCAAAGAACTTGATCACTCCCCTTCAAGCTCTCCAAAGTCGAGCCGCTGAGTTGGGAACCCTAGTGCAATTTGTTTTGAATGATACAGCATTCGACTCTATCTCTTCTGTGCGTACCGATTGAACTTTTTTCAGTAATTCTCAGTCTTTAAATAGGCAGCAGCCACATCAGAGGTTGCGATTGTGTTCCTCTCGGCATGGGCACAAGTGAGCTCTAAAATGATCGAGTGGCTATAGCTGATCGATCTGCAGGAATTTCAAGACCGGACTGACCTCGATGTACGAAACGCAATTGTTAATGCTACAGCTTCGGTCAATAATAATACCATTGTCGTGCTTCAGTTCGTCGTCTTCTTGCTGTCTCTCACGTGCGCTGAAGCATGATATTCAGTATTCCGGGTCCCGTCCTCAGTGCGTCCTCACAATGATTTCTACAGCACGTTCTAATGAAGGAAAAGTCGAGGAGTGGGTTGAACACCCAAATGTTACTGGTGAGTCCTCTGTCACTGTTCTGCGCTGATTCTGATGGTGTGTAACAGCAATTATCGCAGCTTACTATCCCGGTGAACAAGCTGGACCATCTCTCACAAGTGTCCTCTATGGTGTGAGTGTAAATATTCTTCTAATCTGAAAGCTGACATAAACTACAGGACATCTCGCCAAGCGGCAAACTACCATTCACGTTGGGGAAGCGGAGCCAAGATTGGCCTGTGCGCTCTTTTCTTCCTCATGTTGCAGTATCCTCATTGCTAGGAAAGCCAAACAATCTGGTGACGGAAGAAAGCGACACACCACAAGCGAACTTTACAGGTTCGTGCCTCAAGGCTTAAACGCTCCTCCTAATCGCAAGACATCTGTAGAGGGTCTTAATTTTGACTACAAATGGTTCGATTCCCAAAATATCGAGCCACGATACGAATTCGGCTTTGGTCTTTCATATACGAGCTTCAAATACTCGAACATCCAGATTTACAAGACTTTCAAGCGAGATACCACTACCATTGCTAGAACTGCAGAACCGTTCGATGGAACATCGTCGCTATATGACATAATTGCCGTAGTGCAAGCTTCCGTCAAAAATACAGGCAACATTGTGGCGTCTGAAGTTGCCTTCTTGTTTCTAGAGTTCGCGCCTGAAGAGGAGGAGCCTCCGCGTAACCTCAGAGGTTTCACAAAACTGTCCAACATTTCTCCAGGTGCTTCGAAAACTGTGTGTCCTCTTCTTAGCCACTCGTCCTCTTGGTGACCCCGTCAAACACAGGCTATCTTTGACTTGAGAAGGAAAGATGTCTCAGTGTGTGCGTATGTTTCAGCTTTAAATGTTCTTGATCTGATCATCTTACTAGGGGACGTGGTGTTACAGCGTTGGAGGCTTCCAAAAGGAAAGGTAACTATGCATGTTGGTCAAAGCTCCAGGATCCTTCCACTGAATACGCAGACAACTTTTTAGCCTATTCTCAAATCGTGCAATGGAATCGCGTTCATCATCTTTCGCTCAGGTCGACGTGATTAACTTCACGTCTGCTTCCACTGGATCTAACCTGTATATGGCGAATATATTAATCGATTGAGCTCATTCTGGCTCAATGGTACTATTACTGAGCAGCTAAGACCGAATTTGTTACGTGGTCAGGGTACCTTTCAAATCGTGTAGCAGTTTGCATGCATCCAATAAAATAAAGTTTCGAACGGTGCACGCACGTGCGAAATTCAGAACAATCGACATTCGTGTTGTCAGCGTCAGCACAGACATTTGCTGCTTGTTGCCAACAAGTATATTGCGGTTCTTCCACACAACTCTCTTCAGCGCCTCTCCGGTGGACCGAACGGAAGTTTGGAATAGCTAATGATCAGCTGGAGAGGGACCCAGGAATTGACTACTTCACTACAGCATAGTAATCTTCAGGTGAGTTGTCGCGTGGTTCAGTTGCATGTGATGGAGCTGTAAAGCAAGCGTCACTGTTATTTCTTGTCTGGAACGGGTGGTCGTTCCCGCAAATTCTTTGCTGATTCGTAAAAACAATATTGCACATGCTGAACATGACTGAGGACCGCCATCTTATGGTTTCGCTTGTTTGAGGGCCGCCTAAAATTGGTAGATGGACTAACTCATTTCAATCTTGGATACAGAGTCATTATACCCCCTATTATCTTGCCATGCTACGTTCATGCCGTTTATTTAACCAACTGTAGCCCTTTGTAAGTAACAGAGTTCAGATATCCCTTTGTATTAGTTCCTCGGGGTTCTTTGTTTTAAATAGCCTTATTCTTTTGCTACCGAATGTGATGTCCATTACGACACTGTACTCCACGCACGAAAGTCTTCTGCATAAAGCTCTTAGTTCCGATTTCCACACTTTAATGAACCTCTTTGACTACTGTCCCAGACTGCCACCGGGACAGCCTTTGTAGCGAAATAAAGGGTGAAGAATGTATGTGTTCTTATCTTTGTTCTTCTTTGACCGAGCCTGACTCACCTGCTCCGTTGTCCAGAGGCTAATTTCACCACATAGCTTCTTATAACAGTCTATACAGCCCTTCTTCATTTCGCCCCATCCTGTGTCCTGTTTGAGCAACGCATCTGGCTGCAAGCAACGATGCGGCTTCCCGCCTTTCTCACACCAACATTTGCTGTCTACTCCAATCCCACCGGAAGCCCACCTCTCCTTCAGGATGTTTCTGGAAAACCTCACACTCTATCAAAGTCGCTGTTCACGAGCGCTCAATTTATACCTACTAGAGAGACAGACAAGTCGATTAAGGTTTCATATCGTGATCACCTACGAAAGGACCTTGAGCTGCTACCGTTGAATGTTGTTGTTCCATTTTGGCCGGAGATCTTGATTCAGGGGGATGTGCATCCGTAAGACGACTACTCGTTGATCTGCTGTGCCACTGATGAGCTCAAGCAGAGAATCTCGTCTTTCAGCTTTCTTGTTTGATTTGACGACATTCTTGAAGTACATGTACCCTGCGAGAGCACCAGCTCCACTTTCCATCCACGTTACCCACAGAACTTGTTTTGCAGATGGAGTCCGGACGCAGGATGTGAATATATTGCGCTTGAAAATGATGGAGGAGGTGCTGGCGGCACTTGTCATCTTGGTTGGTATCGATTGAAGATTAAGGGTCGGTCCTAACTCAGACAATAGGAGAATCCGGGTACACTTCGTCAGCAAGACTGGAGAGGTCGCACATACTCGTTCATAGATTTTGATGATACGTCAGGAATAGCAGGGAACTACTTGGCCTTTCTCGACTCACTAGACATTACTCAGCTCAACTTCGCGGCTTTCCTCGATTTCAAATCTACAGTCATAGTCAACATCTCTGAATCTTTCTCTTCCGTCTCTTTTGAGGAAGGTCCTTACCTTCCAGTGCTGACACTTCTAAGTGAGGTCTTTTCTGAGCGATGGGACTGCTCGAAATTTTCACATCAGACTGGGGAAGCATGTTTCCCCCGTGCTCTCGTGTCTGGCGCGGGAAGAGATCCCGATGAAGAGCACGACGTGGATCTCAGTGGAATACTGGTGGCTGCGGACCTAGACCTTTACGACGCTCAGAACGACGATGGTCCCATTCTTGATGCAATTGCAGATTGGCATAATGATCGCCTCGACAAGGCTCAACTGTGGCTCGATGAGCTCCAGTTACCAGGTCATGAGCTTCGAGTTATTTGCGTGATTTCGCCTTGCCTCCCAAGTGCAATGTCATGCATTCCAGCCCTGCTCATGACCGCGAAGGACCAGTTAGTCCAATTTTTTCAGAATATCCTTTTCCAAGCTGCCTCTGCCGTTCGACCCTCAGTCCAGACTGTCTCTCTCTGCCCAGGAGATTCTATTTGTCTCGAAAGCTCTTTACGGTCAGGACAGGAATTTTGGGGACAAGTTTTTGAGGTAAAGGTTCACGCCGTGGAAGCCCAAAAACTGGTTTTGAAGATTTACGACGAACGACTCTTCCCTCCTCCGGCGTGGGAGATGGATTACGAGGGTATTTTACGGATTAGGCGATGGCCGAATGCAGAAGACTCATGGCAGCGCGAAGAAAAAGCTTATCATGCTCTACGCTTTCTGCAAGGTTCTGGCGTTCCAAGGTCCTACGGCTTTTACCGGGTGAGTCCTTTTTCGTCGAAGCTGACTTTTTAATTATCTTCTACAATCAGATTCAGCTTCCCGATGGCGAAATTGTGGCGGCTCACCTCATGGAATACGTAGAAGGTCCACACCTTGACGAAACATGGGCTACTGACTTTTCTGAAGCAGAACAGCAAGACTTTGTGGGTTCATGTTTATTTTGTGTTGATCATCATTTCATTAAGCCAAACAGTTCAACAAAGGCATGGCATTGATGGGAGCAATGTTTCTCCTCGGCGTGAACCATACTGATCTTGAAGATCGTCAAGATCAAATCATCTGTCCACCTTCCTCCCCAAACCGCGCTCCAGATGTCGTGCTCATCGACTTTGGGATGAGCAATCTGGTTCAGATGGATGAAAGCTACCTTACATCTATCTTTGCATGGAATCTCGGCATCTCCAAAGATTCCATTCATATGAACCGGATGCTCAACCGACAGCTTGGTTGGACCTTACTCCATGATAAGGAAAAACACCCTGAGGTGCGTTTGTACTATACGTGGGAGATAATGCTGCGACAGCGCAAGTTCGGTATTCTGGAGGTGCACTGCGATGAAGAAAAGGGGTTGTCGTAAGTGGTAGTGATAGCTTGTTCTCCCTGCCACTTGTGTTGGATGCAATATGACCAACAAAGACAGCTCCATTATAGCAACTACTTGTAAGCTACAAGCAATCACTCAGAGCCCATAAACAGACACCATTTCATCGTGACGATTCAGGACGTTTTGTCAGAAATAACAGGATACATCCATGTTCTACGTTTTCTCAGAAGAGTAAGGCAGGAACCGTGACGTTGGACGAGGCCGTCTCTGAAAGAGATTCGAAGGCGGCAGCCAAGCTCCTCAACTCAACCACCACCTTCGGCTGCACATCGCGTCAATCCTCTAGCAACACTTTTGTCGTACCAACCCCAATTTCTGACACAGCTTGTCGCTCCATGTCACGAAGTACCATAGTCCAATGTCACACAGGGCTTCTTGCTCCTTCCGACAAAATGCCAATGTCTACTTCAGAGACTCATGCTCCATGCCACGATGTATCACAAAGTAAAAGCCCAATGCCCAGCAGCATGCCACATTGAGCCATAAAATACCAGGGTCCTTCGGAAAAAAGTGTGCCTCTGGCAACTCTGCTGGCTACTTTAGTTTGGGTGCAGGTTAGAAGCACTACTGCTTTTTGCCCTGAAGCTCTTGCAGCATTTGAGGTGACTGCCCTGCCCCTTTCTGTTGGGTCTTGCCTGTTTAGCGGGCTCTCGGGCCCTGTTTGGACGAAAGTCTTGTGCAATCCCGGCCCCACGAGCACGCGGGTTCTCCTCGCGGCAAGGAATAGGTACACACCCCAAACATCCTGCTCTTGCACACCGTAGCATTGCGATGTTGCGAGGCCACTGAAGGAGCTGCTTGCAAAGAATGAACTACAACGTGGCTGCGATCTGACGCTGACAGCTCGATCATCACAACAAAGCACGCGCCAGTGCAGGCGAGTGCAGGCATATGCATCAACAGACCACAGCACTCTGTACTCATACATAATCCCTTCAACCTCTCCGTGCGCTCTCAAATTCGCCTAGCTTCGCGCCAGTATAGGCGTGTTACCTTTGTGGCATTTATCATTTGTTCAAAAGGGTGCTAGTGATTTGCCAGTTGTAGGCCATTGTAATAATCCACGGGTGAGTTGTCTCACAGTTCAGTCGTATCCGAAGGGCATGTTGAGGTTTTTTGGACCTGTTTGTTGTCTGCAAGTCGCCGCTGTTCTACAAATTCCTTGTTCATCTGTAATCCATAGAGGATGCTATCATCGTATATACTTGTGTATTTGGCTTGAAGGTGAGCCCTTTGCGATGCTGTTGTTTGACTCCATCAGAGCAAACGTAGTAAGCACAAGACTGAAGCAACAAGCTATCTAGAAACCGCCGCTATGATGCTGTCGGCGGTTGGCATTTGTGGTTAGACAGTGTATACAACGCAAACTTGCTCGCCAACAGCTTGTGTGTGTCGTGCCACTGCAGTGTTGGGTTACCATGCTAGAACTGATGTCATCTGGTCATCGATGGACATTAAGGCATGCCATAGACAAGTCCTGCAGTTAGATGAACGGAGGTGGACTTATTAAGGCTGACTGCTTTGTCGGCATAAAGATGTTCTAGAAATTGCTAGACGTGCCTATGCTATTGTATTTCATTCATGGATACCGAGACCTCTATGCTCTATGTAAACCTTTTCTCGGGATGGTCTTTTGACCCTCCGCGAGGTACTCCAAGGTGATGAAAGTGTCTGTCACGGTAGCCTGATTGGTATTTGTTGCTGGAGCATGCTTCTATGCCAGGGATATCGTTCGAGGATGTTAGTACGCACTGTAATGGTATCTTTATTTGTGTTTCAGAGGCAGTGCGAGATGCAGGGATTGCTCACATCACATCTGCCTCAGACCTCAGATCTGTCAGATGTTTAGCGATGGGATTCCCGGTTTCCAAGTCCATCTAGACGGGGAGGGGCATTCACCTTCAACGTCCCCAACACTGTCTTCTTGATGCCATCGGCAATTCACACGTCAAGTCCAACCTCTTCTGTAATTTGATACCATTCACATTTCCTGAAAGCAACACTGAATTCAAGTCTTGCGAATAGTAAGCGGTACCAACGGACGAAAAATACTAGTTGGCTTGCGGGTCCTTACGGTCGTCTCAGGGGAAAGAGCCTCCGTATCCTCCGAATTTCGCGACAGAGCTTCATGTTTCTCCCTTATCCGTTTTAATCTCGCCATTATGAACGTGGATTCGGCGTAAATGAGTTTAAGAATTTCGTTCTGGGGATGAAGTTCGTCAGTTGTGCAGGGTCGCAGATGCCCTCTCCCTCTGGGTCCTTTGCTTCCGTCGATAGTTCGGACGACCATACGAAAGCTGGAGCTTGTGATTTTTGACATCGTGATTTATTCGTGTTGAGAATGCGATCACCAAAATCATCGAAGTACTAGTACTTTCCCACTCTTACAGTCGTCTGTCGCCTATTTTCCCTTTCTTTCTCTGCTTTGTCAAGGTTTCTAGGAGAGCCTTGTCTGCTAGTCAGAGGGCTGGTGCCTTTCATCGCACTTAACACTAGTTCCTAAATGGTGCCATCCTTGGCCGTCCGCTTGAAGTAGCACTTTCTTTGTTTCTATTATTCCCGCCTTTCTGTATTCCTTCATGCATCATCCTTTCTCACAGAAATGGTAAACAACCTCGCACATAGCGATATTCCTTTGTCTGCTTTGCGATGAATGATATCTTTTTTGATCCTTCATGTGACGCTAAAAATGATCCCTTTGGCTACTCTTCCACAATTGTAGGCACCTGCACGTATGTCTTCCTTTCTATTCCTTCCTATCTTTTCTTTGTTTCGCCTGGTCTCACTCTTTGTTGACTTTTGCTTCGACGAATAACAACTCCCCGCCGTTGTCTGCTACCCAAAAACTGCCATGCACTTCTTGGTTCAATCCAAATCAATTATGATCCTTAGCAAGTATCACTCTAAGTATTGTCTCACCTGACCATGATATTCTTGCACCGCCAGATTCACTTCTAAAGGAAAGGAGGCCTACGTGTTCGTTCCTCTTCTCCGCAACGCATTTTCTCATTTGTCCAACATGTTCCTTTCATATCCGCGTGAGAAACATGGTTGTTGGTAGTTGCTTCTTTCACTAGGAAAGGTTAATGGCCATGGAAGTGTGCCACCCATATTTTGTCCTTTTCGTATGGTCCCGCGTTGAACTGTTTACTAGCTGCAGCTGCAAATCTAGGTTTATCCGATAATGCGGCTTTTCGCCTTTCTCACACCAAGCTTCCATGTCCCTTCTGACCGGGGTGGAACTCCACCACTGCTCCTTCAGGATGTCTCCAAAGAGCCGCATGCCTTGTGCAAATCGTTGGTGACAAGCGCTCAGTTCAAACCCACAAGGAAGACGGACAAATTTATCAAGGTTTCGTATTATGATCATCTTCGAAAAGACCTTGAGGTGTTACCTTTGAATGTGACTGTCCCGTTTTGGTCGGAAATCTTGGTTCATGGAGATGTGCAACCGTGAGGCTACTCCTTTTCTGTCCCCCATCCCGCTGATCACCTTCGGTAGCGAAACCTGTCTTTCATCATTTTTGCTCGATCTGAAAACTTTCTTGACGTATATGTACCCTGCAAGAGCACCCGCACCTCTTTCCATCCACACTTCCCACGAGACGTGTTTTTCACAGGGAGTGAGAACCCAGGAGATTGATATTCTGCGAATCCAAATGGAGGAGGAAGTCTTGGCAGTTCTGGTTGTCCTGGTTGGTACAGCTTTCAAGACTGACGCGAAATGTTCACATAGGCCTAGTCCCCAGGCACACTGCGAGAGGAAGACTGGAAAGGTGTCACGTTTTCATCCATCGACTTTGAGGATACATCCCAAATTGCAGGGAACTACTTAGCATTTCTCCAATCACTTGACATTGATGAGCTCGATTATGCCGCATTCCTTGATTTCAAGTCTACTGTCACACTCAATGTCTCTAAATATGTCTCATACGTCTCTTTCGACCATCGGCCATATCTTCCCGTGTTGACACTCCTGAGTGAGATTTTTTCTCGTCGGTGGGATTGCTCTCAATTTTCGCACGAGACTGGTGAAGCTTCTTTCCCACGAGTCCTCGTGTCTGGCGCTGAGAGGGATCCAAACGAAGAGCACGACGTGGATTTAAGCACAATTACGCTGGCTGCTGACCTAGACCTTTATGACGCTCAAAACGACGATGGTCCCATCCTTGATGCAATTGCAGATTGGCATAATGATCGCCTCGACAAAGCTCAGGTGTGGCTAGATGAGCTCCAGTTACCAGGTCATGAGCTTCGAGTTATTTCTGTGATTTCCCCTTGCCTCCCCAGTTCAATTTCGTCCATCCCACCTCTGCTCATGACCGCGAAGGACCCGCTAGTTCGATTTTTTCAAAATATCCTTTATCAAGCGTCGTCTGCCCTTCGGCCCTCAGCCCAGACGACCTCGATACATCCAGGAGATTCAATTTTTCTAGAAAGCTCTTTACGGTCAGGACAAGAATTTTGGGGACAAGTTTTTGAGGTAAAGATCCACGCTTTGGAAGCCCAAAAACTGGTTTTGAAGATTTACGACGAACGACTCTTCCCTCCTCCAGCGTGGGAGATGGACTACGACGGCATTTTACGGATTAGGCGATGGCCGAACGCAGAAGATTCGTGGCAGCGCGAAGAAAGAGCTTATCATGCCCTACGCTTTCTGCAAGGTTCTGGTGTTCCAAGATCCTACGGCTTTTACCGGGTGAGTTCTTCTTCGTCGGAGCTGACTTTTTAATTATCTTCTACAATCAGATTCAGCTTCCCGATGGCGAAATTGTGGCGGCTCACCTCATGGAATATGTCGAAGGTCCCCACCTCGACGAAACTTGGGTCAGGGACCTGTCAGAAGAAGAACAGCAGAACTTTGTGTGTTGACATCCTTTCCGCCATTTCAAGTTACTAACCTGGAGCAGTTCAACAAAGGAATGGCGTTGATGGGGGCAATGTTTCTCCTAGGCGTTACACACACAGATCTCAACGATCGACCAGATCAAATCATCTGCCCTCCTTCTTCCCTCCTAGGTGTTGCGCCGGATTTCGTGCTCATCGACTTTGGAATGAGTAATCTGGTGCAGATGGATGAGAGCTACCTCACATCCGTGTTGGGGTGGAATCTTAATATTTCGGTGGATTCCGAATATATCAATCGGATGCTCATTCAACGACTTGGTTGGACCTTGGTTGATGATGACGAAAAGCACCCTGAAGTTTTGTTACGGTACACGTGGCAGATTTTGCTAAGAAAACGAAAATTTGGGATTCTGCATGTGAACTGGGATGCAGAGAAGGGGTGGTAAGCAATGAGCTTTTTGCAGTCTCCACTAGAACTCATTCGTCGCGTCCCTGTACATGTCTGGGATGGGAATGTAATGAAGCAAGACTTTTCATAATCGGCAACTAAGTCACAAGCACTCAAAGAGTCCGTTGAAGAATATCGAAATACGTCCTTTCACAATGATTTTCAGTCACGACTCCAATCTGCTAGAAACTAAATGCTCAATGTCCACTGCGCTAATCGTAGTCACAGAGTTATGACGCGGGAGCACCCGAAACGTTGGCTTCCTGCTCTATTTTGCTTGATGTGGGAACCTGAAGATCCACAGGACTTGGCACTACGTCAGACTCTTCCAGGATAGGGACTGTTTTGTGACTATGCCGCCGACTCAAGCCCGGCTCGCTTGAACTGGACGAGTTGTGGCTGTCGTTTCTCCCCGAGCTACCCTTTCCTCCAGAAGATGAGTGCGAGGCTTCTTTCCGAGAATTTTGCCCTGCTGAATGTGTCCTCGACAGTACGCCATATTCGGAAACGTTGCGGGATCCTGGATGAAGGGAAGAAGTGACAGAAAGGGAACGGTCGAGTGTATGTCCAGTAGATGGCCTTGGGGACGGTGGAATGGACTGGCCCATCGTTGCCTTGGACCAACGTGTGCGGCGCGCGAGATCTGTGGAGGAATCGCTGGGTTCTCGACGGTCCTCAGAAGACCGTCGTGAGTGAACCGATTGACTTGGGGAATTAGCGTGTAAAGAGGGTTGGGAATGCGAGAAGGATGTGCGAGTGCTCGCTGAGATTGGATCGATTTCCCCTTCGCCGGGAGTTGCAATTTTGCCCAGCTCCGTCAGCGAAGAAGACTCAAAACCTGTAGCAGTCGTAGTAACTGGGCGATAACGTGGATTATCTCGAAGGATCGGATGTCGACTCGATCTGCTATACACTTAGCCCCAGTCACAGAAACAGAATGAATAAGACGCACGACGACTCCTCTGACTCAGGATCCAGCTTTTCATCCATTTCTGGTTCCTTCTCTTCCATGAGCGTCTCCCGTGGTGACGATGTGCCCTTTCGCTGAGCACCGAAGAGTCTGATACCCAATCCCGCCAGAACTCCACCGATCCCTTCTTTCGCACTTGACGTGGATCCAACACTGACAGGACGCATCGTAGAGTGAGACTCTGAGCCTGTTCCGCTGCGTCGTTTCATCTCTGAGGAGTACAAACTTTCTGACTCTTCAGCTATCGTGCTTGTTCGACGGCCTGTGAAGATAGGCGGGAGGTAGTTTTCGCGCCGAGATAAACCTGCACTGCCGGAGGATGGACTCGATGAGGGAACACGTTGAGGTGAATTGGCTGCCGTGGTGGTAGGGGTATGGAGAGAGGAAGCGGGCGTTTCTTGACTTGGGACACTCGTATCAATGCTTCCGGATGCATAAACATCTGGCATTCCATATGTCGAAGAATACGCAGAACCTTGACGGACAGCACCAGTGAGGGAAGAACTTGAGCGGTTTGCGGTGGATTGAGGATTCAATGTGTCCACAGACTGATAAGCTCCGGCTGGCGTCGCAGTTCCGCTGGTCGCGGTCCCATAAACAGATTGATCGGTGGATGGGCCAGTTGGAGCTGTCAGAAACGAAGGTCGAGACATCTCTGAGCGGCCAGAAGGGCCATCAACGTTGGACTCGGGGGAGGAGGCATCAGAGTCTCGACCTTTTGCGCTGACCAGGGCACCCAACCCAACCGTTGCAGCTGCAGCTCTTCCAACATCTCTTAAATTCCAACCATACTGCCGGTCGCCGCTCGAAGGTCCAGCACCACGTCCTCCGGGGGGATTTGAGGGTGGTCGAGAATAAAAGAGGTCGTCAGAGTTCACGGAAGGGCTTTCTCCACTGCTTGAGTTACCTGCAGGGCCGCCTCCACCACCTCTCCCACTTCCCGAACCAGAGCCTGACGGATTACTCGACCCACTAGTTTGGCGTGTTCCACGAGTATTCCTCGACCCCTCATTCGACGTTGACAGGCTGCCTGCTCCACTTGCCATCCTCTCACTGCCTGAGCCAGTACCACGTCCAGTCATCGGAGTATCATAGCCTCTTCCTGCACCCGACCCTGAACTAGAGCCCAAACTGTCTTCTCCCCTAAACGTACCGCCTAGCACTCCAAAGCCGAGACCTACACCAGCAACAACGGTCCCGATATCCCCGCTAGATGCTGATCGATGATCGCTTTCCTGCCCTAGCAGTCCCTGCCTCTCCCCAGCTCGAGTTGCCTCAGTCCCTAATACCTCGGTAGCATCTTGTCCCTGGTCTTGACTAGGAAAGATATTTCTCGAATCCGGTCGATCCTCGCTTGGCCGAATAGTCGAACTTCCTCCCCGATTGCTCAACCTACTCATCATCTCCCTGCTCCGACTCGCAAGACCCGCCAACCCCCCAGCTCCTCCCATAGCGCTGATCAAAGCATT
>MU271624.1:7013-34275 GCA_021432655.1 Atractiella rhizophila
CCCGTCCTCCAGGTGGACCTAACCAGCTAGGTATGTTTGAGCTCCGACGAATGACTGGCCCGTTCCATCCCATCTCATCCTGCCCCACCCTCACCTCATCTGGCCGCGGAGGCCGCAGAGGAGGTCCTGGGACGGGGATGGTTTGTTCCGATCGAACAGTTTCTGTGGTGGGAACAGGGAGGGAGAGGACGGAAATTGCATCCTCCGACTTTGGCGATTCGATCTTTTCCAACAAGGGAGGGTGAGGAGGGTCGAAAGAGAGGGAATCTCGGATTGGTCGTCGGACATCTGAGATGACGAGGTCGATGAGATAGATGTAGGTCTGAACGACGCTGAGGAAGCGTCCAACAGGGGTTTCTGAGAATCCGAGGATGGGAAAGTTGGGGACGGCGTTCGCGACACCTATTACATTTCCGAACAACACCGGGAAGGCACTTTTGTTCGCAGGCACTTGTCAACAATCATAATTTTGGATCGAGGGGAGGACGCACTCGCGATAGTTCTCCCAACGCGGTTTATGGTCCACTGTGTAGGTCGACTCGACAATTTTGATCGTGAAGATGGCAAGATAGGCAATCTGTAGCCCATGACTGGCACGATTGACGACTGCGAATTTATTGACATCCTGCGGATCCAACACGCAGCAAAGAACGCAACTTCAGTACCATGTCGTGGGAGAGGGGAGAAGAAAGACGAACAGTCAAGAATCCTATCCTCCATAACGCCTCCAACACTCCCACGGCAACGACGACGGCGAGCATGGTGAACTTAATCATGCTCCCTGTGATGCCGAAGCGTTCCCAGCTAGCAGAATGGAGGACAACCTCTCCCTCCCTAGGACGGAAGCTCCACCGACTAAGACGACGCATCACACTCTGTTGCTCCAATCCTGTCTTGATGATGATCTTTTTCTCGAGGACTGCGGCTTGAGTGGCGCGCCGGTAGAGGTAGAGGAGACGGAAGACGGTGGTGCCAGCTAAGAAGAGAGTGGTGGTGATGGAGAGGGAGGAGAGACGGATAGTGCTCGTCCCTTGCGAATAGAGCAGGTTTCCCAAGTCGATGATTCCCCCAAAGAGCGAGAAGAGTGTGGAGAGCAGGATGTAGAGTAAGGGACGGTTGAGGCGTGCGAGTCCGATCCAAACCGTTCCTACCCCTAGACCGAGGATGCCGATGGAGATGAGGGGGATATCAGCTACGAGCTGCAATCCACCGGTCCATCAGTTTGCGACTTGACAGTGGGAGAACGAGTGACAGACGAACCTGCTCTATCATCAGACTGTTCGACCACCTCACTCCGAACGGCATCTCGAAGATGGCAGCTGAGAAAGCCTCGAACCCAGTGACTTTGCCATCGGTCGCATTCGAGCTGAAGGATGACGCAAGAGAAGAGGAGGAGTTAGATGTTGAGGAGTGGGTGGAATTGACATGGGCGGCGGCGCGGATAGTGAGGTGGACAAAGGATTTGGCAGGATGTGACATTTTCTTTTGAGAGAAAGAACGATTGGGTTAGGTTGGAAAGAACGAATAGGCCGGCTTTCGAGTGAAAAGTCAGGCCAGCTTGTCGCAACCATTTGTTAGTAAAAGTGAACAGCTGAAGGAAGGAAAGCATAGATGGCATACCTGACCAAGTGTACAACCGGCCAGCGTTTTACTTTTACCAAATCAAAAGAGAAAAAGAGGTCGACGTTGTACAACTGCAAGAGCTCGACGTCGATGCTCGTTACGCATCAAGGCTCCAGTTACTCAACAGTAGCTCGCTCCTCCGAGGCGAAGGTTGGAGGTGGGCAGATGGAGAGGGCGGGAGAAAGAGTTATGAATTGTCGATTGTCGTCCAGACAACCGAGGAAGCAGGCGACTCTGCTTCCAGCTTCTTGCGACCTTTCTATTATTCAAAGGGTGTGGGCAGATCGCAACGCTTTTGTTGAACACCTACCTAGAGCTCTTGCTCTTGCTCGCACGTCACAGCTTCTTCCTTATCCCAACCTCTTTCAGAACAAGCTGATTCCTTCGGTGCAAATTGCTCGACCTCCCAGCGAATTCGAGCTCACTGATGTACACAACACATAGAAACAACAAAAGGAATGGAGATGAAGAAGCTGAGGTCGCTGAGACTTTGAGGAAAGGTCAATGCGAAACGCGTGTCGTTTCTTTCGATCATAGAACAATAGATGATATCCGTCCGCCCGCTGAACCCAAAAGAGTTTACGGTTGGCACAGGGTTTGGATAGGATGGGAAACGCGAAGTACGCAGACCAGTTTCTGTAGGAAGTTGAGGTTGACGTGACCAGGTGCGAGTTCATGTGCTCGCGATTTGACATTTTGAACTCAGCTTCAGCTTCAGCGGTCCGCTATTTGACATGCTTCAATCCTGTTATGTTCATTATCATACACAATTTTGCTAGTAAAATCTCAAACATCGGGAAGTCGTCCCCGGCCTATTGAAGGCAATATTTTTGACAAGTAGTTAACAGTCGTTCTCTATCGAGGTAGTTGCCTTGGTCGCTCAGCGTAAACTTATGAACCTGAAGTTTGCATTTCGACCTACATGTAGCATGAAAACTTCTCCACTACCCACTTCTTTCCACATTTCATTCTCGGCCGTCCTGGGTCGTACAATTTTTCGCAGAAGACGTCCTTTGGTCTGGTTATTCTACAGCTCAAGTATGCGAAGAGAGGAAACATCAGGGGTTCAAACAGAGTACTTGCCGAAGATGGTCCCTTCCCAGAGGGCTAGTCGTTGGACGTACTATATAACAAGAACAACATTGGACGATGCCATGTTAGGTAGTAGATTCTTGTCATAATGGTGTTTGTTTGCGCACGTCACATCTTCATCTTTTTCCAATCTTTGTCTCCATTGCTTAAATGACCATTATTCGGTGAAGAAGTGGCTGTAATGGATGCGGCTTATGACAGAAATTATTCTGCTAGCTTTTCCAGTCAAGCTGACTCCGCCTCGTAGAATTGTGGACCAGGTGGACCTAACCAGCTAGGTATGTTTGAGCTCCGACGAATGACTGGCCCGTTCCATCCCATCTCATCCTGCCCCACCCTCACCTCATCTGGCCGCGGAGGCCGCAGAGGAGGTCCTGGGACGGGGATGGTTTGTTCCGATCGAACAGTTTCTGTGGTGGGAACAGGGAGGGAGAGGACGGAAATTGCATCCTCCGACTTTGGCGATTCGATCTTTTCCAACAAGGGAGGGTGAGGAGGGTCGAAAGAGAGGGAATCTCGGATTGGTCGTCGGACATCTGAGATGACGAGGTCGATGAGATAGATGTAGGTCTGAACGACGCTGAGGAAGCGTCCAACAGGGGTTTCTGAGAATCCGAGGATGGGAAAGTTGGGTACTGCGTTCGCAACACCTATTACATTTCCGAACAACACCGGGAAGGCACTTTTGTTCGCAGGCACTTGTCAACAATCATAATTTTGGATCGAGGGGAGGACGCACTCGCGATAGTTCTCCCAACGCGGTTTATGGTCCACCGTGTAGGTCGACTCGACAATTTTGATCGTGAAGATGGCAAGATAGGCAATCTGTAGCCCATGACTGGCACGATTGACGACTGCGAATTTATTGACATCCTGCGGATCCAACACGCAGCAAAGAACGCAACTTCAGTACCATGTCGTGGGAGAGGGGAGAAGAAAGACGAACAGTCAAGAATCCTATCCTCCATAACGCCTCCAACACTCCCACGGCAACGACGACGGCGAGCATGGTGAACTTAATCATGCTCCCTGTGATGCCGAAGCGTTCCCAGCTAGCAGAATGGAGGACAACCTCTCCCTCCCTAGGACGGAAGCTCCACCGACTAAGACGACGCATCACACTCTGTTGCTCCAATCCTGTCTTGATGATGATCTTTTTCTCGAGGACTGCGGCTTGAGTGGCGCGCCGGTAGAGGTAGAGGAGACGGAAGACGGTGGTGCCAGCTAAGAAGAGAGTGGTGGTGATGGAGAGGGAGGAGAGACGGATAGTGCTCGTCCCTTGCGAATAGAGCAGGTTTCCCAAGTCGATGATTCCCCCAAAGAGCGAGAAGAGTGTGGAGAGCAGGATGTAGAGTAAGGGACGGTTGAGGCGTGCGAGTCCGATCCAAACCGTTCCAACCCCTAGACCGAGGATGCCAATGGAGATGAGGGGGATATCAGCTACGAGCTGCAATCCACCGGTCCATCAGTTTACGACTTGACAGTGGGAGAACGAGTGACAGACGAACCTGCTCTATCATCAGACTATTCGACCACCTCACTCCGAACGGCATCTCGAAGATGGCAGCTGAGAAAGCCTCGAAACCAGTGACTTTGCCATCGGTTGCATTCGAGCTGAAGGATGACGCAAGAGAAGAGGAGGAGTTAGATGTTGAGGAGTGGGTGGAATTGACATGGGCGGCGGCGCGGATAGTGAGGTGGACAAAGGACTTGGCAGGATGTGACATTTTCTTTTGAGAGAAAGAACGATTGGGTTAGGTTGGAAAGAACGAATAGGCCGGCTTTCGAGTGAAAAGTCAGGCCAGCTTGTCGCAACCATTTTGTTAGTAAAAGTGAAAAGCTGAAAGGAAGGAAAGCATAGATGGCACACCTGACCAAGTGTACAACCGGCCAGCGTTTTACTTTTACCAAATCAAAAGAGAAAAAGAGGTCGACGTTGTACAACTGCAAGAGCTCGACGTCGATGCTCGTTACGCATCAAGGCTCCAGTTACTCAACAGTAGCTCGCTCCTCCGAGGCGAAGGTTGGAGGTGGGCAGATGGAGAGGGCGGGAGAAAGAGTTATGAATTGTCGATTGTCGTCCAGACAACCAAGGAAGCAGGCGACTCTACTTCCAGCTTCTTGTGACCTTTCTATTATTCAAAGGGTGTGGGCAGATCGCAACGCTTTTGTTGAACACCTACCTAGAGCTCTTGCTCTTGCTCGCACGTCACAGCTTCTTCCTTATCCCAACCTCTTTCAGAACAAGCTGATTCCTTCGGTGCAAATTGCTCGACCTCCCAGCGAATTCGAGCTCACTGATGTACACAACACATAGAAACAACAAAAGGAATGGAGATGAAGAAGCTGAGGTCGCTGAGACTTTGAGGAAAGGTCAATGCGAAACGCGTGTCGTTTCTTTCGATCATAGAACAGTGGATGATATCCGTCCGCCCGCTGAACCCAAAAGATATTTAAGTTTACGGTTGGCACAAGTTTTGGATAGGATGGGAAACGCTGGGAAACGCGAAGCACTCAGACCAGTTTCTGTAGGAAGTTGAGGTTGACGTGACCAGGTGCGAGTTCATGTGCTCGCGATTTGACATTTTGAACTCAGCTTCAGCGGTCCGCTATTTGACATGCTCCAATCCTGTTATGTTCATTATCACACACAATTTTGCCAGTAAAAAATCTCAAACATCGGGAAATCGTCCCCAGCCCATTGAAGGCAATATTGTTGACAAGTAGTTAACAGTTGTTCTCTATCGAGGTAGTTGCCTTGGTCGCTCAGCGTAAACTTATGAACCTGAAGTTTGCATTTCGACCTACATGTAACATGAAAACTTCTCCACTACCCACTTCTTTCCACATTTCAGTCTCGGCCGCCCTGGGTCGTGCAATTTTCGCAGAAGACGTCCTTTGGCCTGGTTATTCTACAGCTCAAGTATGCGAAGAGAGGAAACATCAGGGGTTCAAACAGAGTACTTGCCGAAGATGGTCCCTTCCCAGAGGGCTAGTCGTTGGACGTACTATATAACAAGAACAACATTGGACGATGCCATGTTAGGTAGTAGATTCTTGTCATAATGGTGTTTGTTTGCGCACGTCACATCTTCATCTTTTTCCAATCTTTGTCTCCATTGCTTAAATGACCATTATTCGGTGAAGAAGTGGCTGTAATGGATGCGGCTTATGACAGAAATTATTCTGCTAGCTTTTCCAGTCAAGCTGACTCCGCCTCGTAGAATTGTGGTGATGTATAATTTTCATGCCATAAAAAAATAATCATGAACCGTTGCGACCTAGGCTTTTGATATGCTCGACAGGTCAATTTGTGACCCTATGACTGGTTCCCGCTCACTTGCAACCCCTTCCAGGTTCGGGCGAGCACAAGGCGATACTGTGCAGAGAGAGAATCAAACTTCGACCAACCCTGACGAATTCATCGAGATTACGCTTGGAGCTTGAACGCCATAGTGACGAAGTCACCTCGTTGTCACTCTAAACCCTCTGAAGGTGGCATGGAGCGGAGGCGAGTTTAAAGCGGGGCAACCTACGTATGACGTTCGATGGTAGATTGGGATTGTTTCATCGAGCAGGAATGACTGTCGCTCAATAAGCGTCAAATTGGGATTCTAATTTGTTTCAACTTGCAAGGATTTACGAAGGCACAATATTGAAATATCTATAAACGCTTCTCTCGAATATTACTCTACAGCTCCTCCGTCATCACCAGTCGATCTTTGCTCCGGATCCACCAATCGTCACCATCACCCAGCAATTTGAGAAGCAGGATCAGAGAGAGATTGCGTCGATGTCGATCTTCCCATTCTGCGATGAACGTTTGTGGCTTTGACTGTGGCTGTAATTGCAGCGAGTTGGATGCGATTGCTTGTGGGCAACTCTGATTACATGACGTTGGCATTCAAAGTCCAAGAGTAGTCGTCACGATAGTGGGGTGCAAAATCAGGCTCTCCAAAGGTATAAAAAGGGCAATGGATTCTGGGACAACCCATCTTCTCAAGGTCCACAGGTTTCGTTCTCTCCAACCATCTCTCAAACACCTCCAAGTTTCATTTTTGCAAGAAAATCGTATTATAGCTATGAAATTCTTCACTGTCATCGCCAGCCTCGCTGTTTTCACCGCTGGTACGCTTCCCTACACAACAAATGTCAAAGCTAACCCGGATGACAGTGGCAGCGTCCCCCGTGGAGACTCGCCAGGTCTACCAGTGCGCATCTGGCTCTCCTCAATGCTGCGCCACGGACGTATTGGGATTGGCGGATTTGGATTGTGCTTCTCGTTCGTCTCCCTTATCTCTCCGTCAAGAGCTCGTGTACTAATTTGATTCATGTGAACCTTGTACTGCAGCTCCTACGACGCCAACTTCCCAGACCAACTTCATTGATATCTGTGCTGACATCGGACAAAGGGCTCGCTGCTGCATCTTGCCCGTCGTACGTCTCTTCTCCGTCTAGCTCACAATCACTAGTTATTGACACCTGTCCTGTGGCAGTTGGGTCAAGCTTTGATCTGCAGCAACCCTTGAAGAAACTCTAGTGCATGCTCACGACGCAAAACGTCGATGGCTGAGAGGGACACTATGTAGTGAACAGTAAAGCCTTGGTTTCTCGTCATTTTTTGTCCATAGCTGGCATTTTTCCCAATAAATTTAGTCCAAATTTTCTTCTCACTCCAAGGTGCCTTACCTCAGAGCTCTATCAGATTGATTGGCGTATACCCTGACGGTAGGTCCGGCATTCAACATTCAGTGTTCAAATTTCAAGCTCTAGCATTCATGATAACAATGAGGAGAGGGCGGAATCGTGGTCGGGTGAGATCAGGGACGGGTATAGCGATGACGATGGTATAAAAAATGATATTTTACGTCCATTCACTTCTACACATCCAATGAACGGTCACAAAAGCAAAAGCTGGCACACCTCACTTTCATCTCCAACCGCGACGTGAACACCAACTGAATGATAAATACCAGAAACGAATAAATCGATCTACTTCTAGAATATACGAATGATATGGAATCCTCCGTCTAAGGATGTACAGGGTAATGACCCTGTTCTTTTTTCGTGGATAAAGGATGCATGGTTGGTCGAACGCTGGCAGGAGACAGGATAGAATGTACGTTGCATGAGGCGGCGTGATTGATGAGAGACGGGGATGGAAGGAGCAGGAAGTGATGTCTTCTACTTCCTCTGTGCAACCCAAACCTTCACATAACTGCCACCGAATCAGTAAATTTGACTTAAGTGGGCAGGAAGGAGGACGTACTCAGCAAAGCTGACCATACAAACTGTCTGCCATGCTCCTAAACAAATCCTCGGCGTCACACCACGGTACAAGCCTTTGAGTCCATTCTCTTTGTAGATATAAGAGAGCGTGTTAAAGATCGTCATCTTCTCCGGACGGTTAACGGATGTCTGTTTGGCCATACTCTGCATCTCGACTCGGACGACTTCGATGGGTTGATTCCAGCAAGCTAGCGCTCCACCTTGTAATATGACGGTGTGAGAACAGATTCAACGAAGGTAGAAAGAGTGGAGACAACGGACCGAGAGATGAAGCCACAACCTTGTCTACTGCACCTAGCTTCGCGTCCTCTCCGACACCTCTCGACTTCCGAATCATCTGTTCAATGAGACGAGCGAATCCCATTCTACGACCCGACATCGCAGTTAACACTTTTCTCCACGACCCAAGGCAAAAGAGAGGCATACCGAGAACCCCAGTTTGTCATTTGCCTCAACGCGACAGCGTTTACTCCTTTATTGATACCCTTGATACCTTCCCGTCGCCAAATGTCGCCGAAAACGGCCCAAGTGGAAGGAGGTTTAATTCCAGCTTCCATTTGCTTATGTCGCGTGCTGGTCGGAACCATCAGGTTCTTGGTCAGTGCGAAGAAAGGGGAAGAACGAACATCTCGGCTGTTTTCATTGCCTGTAAGGTAGCGCAAGATATTAGCGCTTGCACAACAGAAGAAGAGGATGACGCACAGTACAGAAACCCATCGTTGCATAAGCTTGACAAATACCACCTCCCATACCTCCTATTAAACCAGCAGAGGCTGGGGAGACACCAAGAGCGTTGACGGAAGCGTTCTCGATTTCAGCGGCTGTGAAGAGAAGGACACCTCCTTTCGTGCTCGCTTCAATCCATGCCTGTTTTTGTTCAGGCTCCGACTTCAGATTGAAGGAAGCTGACACACCCATGGTATGAGACCTTGGTAGACTGCATTCCACACGTAAGATTAATGTCAAATACAGAGAAACAAAAGAGAGCCGTACACCCAAGAACTCCACCGCGATTCCACACCTTCCCAACAGCCGTGGCCATACTATCTCCCCTCTGAGCAGCCATCTGGGTCTTCAAAACCTCAAAGGGCTGTCCAAGCGTCGTAACCTCAAACATATTCATAATAGCGCCTAAGAACCAACCCGAAAACAGCACACGTCAAATACCCAATTCTACGCTTGCTAATTGAGGTCGAGAAGACGTACCAACAGCGATATTGGACCAGTTGACCTTCTTGCGTTGGCCTGGAATGACGGGTTCTGAAGCTACTGGTGCCATTGTTATGCTGCTTGGTGTGAAGGGAGGGAAGTGAAGCGAGGGCGCAAAAGAGGGAGTGGTGGAAGATTGGAGAAAGAAGAGGCTGAAAAAGCGTTGGGGAGCCGTAAGTTACCGATCCCTTGGGCCGAGGGTTGGGTTGGGTGCTGCATCCCAAACAACCAAGAGTTCTTTGAGGAATCCAATATTATTATCTGCTTTCTCCAATGTGGAAACAAAGTCCGATGCTTGGAACAAGGGCTGACTTCGGCGGATTGAGGCGATGGTTCTGACCAAGCGTTGGTCTTGAAAGAGGTATTGTACTACAAACGAGAAGAGCTGTGGCATGTAATCCAAAGTTTGTCAAGTCTTTTCCATGAGCTCCTAGGTACTGTGTTGTTTGCTACCTCAAGCTTTTCCTGCCAATGATGCAGGTAGTCAAATCGACGTGTGTCGCTACAAGTACGACTGTTCATAATTTGAAACAAGCAGCTGTATCATTTCGTCTTCAATAGTTATTCTTTATAAACTATAACAACATTAGCAAGGTTCCATAACGCTATACGAGTTTGTAATTAGAGTTGCTGCAAACTCCAAGACAATATCTGTAGTCAGTGTTATCATTATCCGTCAGTAAAATGAGGAAATCTATAAAAAAAAAAAACCTTACTCAAGGTCTAATAAACCATTCACAAAGGATAGCGAGCGCAGTCCCTTCATTTGTCTTACAAGTTGCAAAATGAGTTTTAATGACACTGGGCCTCTTCTTGGCAGTCGTGAACCTGCCACAAGGGCAATTTTGATAAAGTAACCAGTCATTGGCGTTCTCCGTATCGGGGAATATCTCTTGTCCATCCACTTGAACGCTATTGTATGTCCCTGGCGCGAAGACCACATATTCGCGGAAAGTGGGCGCTCGTGTATCTTCTTGACTGGCCAACGAAAGAAGGACGTCGTTATGGACTATCAACGAGAATTCTTCGGAGAACCAGAGTGTGAAATGTGTCGTGCTGTTGAAGATTTGGATGCCTAGGACTTGCTTCAGTGGCTCTATCCATGCTGTAAATGGAGAGACCTTTGCCTTACCCGACATGATGAGACGTTCTATGTTGCAGTAGCGCTGCTGGTGTTTTTTGCGTTTCGGCCTGACACCTCTGAATGAGCTCAAACGTACAACGCTTCTCATACTACATTTTATACTGTTTCGCTGCACGGACCCTCGAGTGCTCCTTTCAAACTCCGAACCTGTCAATGTTTGTGTTATGATGCTAGGGATTATCTCAGAACTTCGTTTAGCCTGAACAAGGATCGGCCCACCGAAGGAAGGATTGTCATTACATGAAAAGGCATCATTCTGAATGAAAAGTTGGGCCGGACGTGTGGGTGCGCTCCACATCCTGAATATGGATGGGTCTCCAGGTAGTATTATCTCCCATGTCGATTGCGTAGGACACACGGGGATACCCAAGTTTGCAAACATTGACAAGTTCCCCGAAACAATGATCAATGATCAATCAAGCCCATGAACCAATCTATTCCGTCCATTCCACTTGTCGCTGACGTCGCGTCGTCACGACACCGACATCTTTTGAATCCGATTGATCTCAAAACATTCATCGTTCTTTCTTCGCTTTTACAAGCGTAATCAAGCTAATCATGGTTACTCATTCTGATGTCTTTCGCTTACGGGGCATCATTAGATGATGCTCGGCTGCCATCTTCTTGAATGTTATCTTACGAGGGTCATTTCAGCCTTTGTTGTTTTCGTTGCGCTGGTTTGGCTTGATGCCTGTGTTTATCGCCAGGTTCACAATCTCAAGTGTCGTGCTCCACTTTGCCATATATTTATTTAATGAATTATGAACCTCCTCTTTTTTCTCTGAGGGGAGGTGCGGAATGCGTGACGTAATGTCCACTACCCAACGCGCAGGTACCACCATCCAGACCAATAACATTGGATAACCCAGGATAACGCACAGGCGCCTGATAAACCTAGTCCTAAGCGAGAAATACGACCATGCCTCCTTGTGGATGTCCCGATCGCAAGCTCCCTGATGGAAGCATCCAAAAGTGCCAATGTGGGGTGCGTTGAATCCACTTACTTTGCCCATCGCGTTATCCGTTCATCTCCCTTGTCGTCAGCCCTGTTCATCAGGGCAGCTTTCTGACTGTACCTGCAACAAATCTACTGGCTGCGCGTGCCAGGGCATCTCGTGCGTCTCCACCTCCCCCAATTAACGTGTGCTGAGCCGCAGTTACGCAAGTGACCCTGATTCGAGCGTGAAAGCGTGTGTTTGTGGAGACGGATGCTCCTGCAATGATTGTGTTTGTGGAAAGGCCAGTACAGAGGTGAAAAAAAGTGGGGAGGGCAAGGGGAGCTGTTGCAGTGGTGAAAAGACTAGTGGCTTGGGGAGTGCCTTGACTTAACGAAGGGAAGCAGGGAGTGAGTTCTGATTTTATCTTAAGGGACCTGGAGTGTAAAGTTGTTGCGCTCATTCAATGATATGGAATCTTTTTGAAACCGAAATAATTTTCACGCTGAATTCATCGAAAAGCGATCCATAGTGGAGATTGGGGCAATAGAGCCCACTTCTGCTAGCACTACTGTGTTCGCCCATTCCTAGCCAATAAATTCACGTATTCCCGCAGACTATTTACTAGCACTGTGTCTGTTTACTCTGTTTCGCTGTCAGCAATGATCGTCTTCTTCATATACTGTCCAATGAATCAGGTCAATGATTTGAAGATTAAAATGCGTCTTACCGAGCCAGTGATCCAAAACTGCTCGTTGCTCTGAATGTCCAGCTCCATCCATGATGGTGCATAATTGTAGGTCACATAGCCTTTTCGTTTATACATTGCCTCCAAATTGTGCCCCGACTTTCTTTCCTTCCCCGTTCTCCTCCAATAATCGTCATTCCAAAATTCTTGCTCAGCCAAGCCGATGATGGTCATGTTTCTCACATTAAACCTTGTAAGCGCTACTTGCTCCATCTTATCGATGGCGTCCGAGGCGAAGCCATATCCACGGAAGGCGGGCAGCACGAAAAGAGTGCATGGGCTCGCTGAGGGCGAGAGGGAAGGGTCATGTCTAAGCTGAGGAAGGTGCTCGTTTCCATTCTTTTCGACGCCGACATGTCCGACTGGGTAGAAAACATGTCCATCCTCATCTTCGATCGCGCGAAGCTCCTCACTGTGGGATTGGAAAAGGGACAGAGGCGTGGTTGGGACAATCCAAAACATGAGGCGATCCCCTCTGGATACTGAGGCTTCCCAATGATGAATCTCCTCTATTCCCCAACAACAAATAACCCGTTGACGACGTAGCTCTTCAACGTGAGACGGCGAGTTGAAATTCAGAGGAACATAGCGATTCGATGAGAAAGACTGGATGACAGAGCCCATTGCTGAGGTGTGCGATAACCACTGATTGTGAATTGGCTTTCTCAAAGGTCATCATCAAGAAATTATTAGCTGATCTCATTTCAGTGGGGCTCGGCCTTTTCGAGTCAGACTGAGCAACCTCATACTTTCTACACATCATACTGTGAGATCTGGAGTTAATGAGGGATTCACCTAATACATGGACTGTACATTGGTGATTAAAGAGCTAAAATACGCGCACGATATTGATTGGTAACACATATCAACTTCAAAAACACGCCAACAAGCTGGCAGAAAATGGACTAGTTCTGCTCAATAAGGAATGTTCATCGTGGAGCCAACATTTAGAAAAGTGGAGGTGGACAACTCCGAGCTCCGTCTACACCTGAGCTCTCGTCCTCTTGCATCGGCGTGACAATCTCCAATGTGGAGGACATCCTTCCCCTCTGCCCCCGTCTTAGTGGAGCTAGCATGGTAATAAAAAGGCGTGGAGGCGGACGTTTAACTCTAACAAGACAACTGGAGATATTCAGCAGAAGGTTACCGTAAAAATGGGAGTTTTCAGATATGATCCTACTCAAGACCTCAACCTCACCGAGCGTACAACGTCGTATGCTGCCATCGACGTGAGAAGGAACGAGAAAATACGGGAGGGGATTAAAGGCAAGGTCGTGTTGATAACCGGAGCATCAAAGTTTGTCCTGTCCCGTCAGAGAAGCATACCTCCACTAAAACCAGGTGAAGGGGGATTGGGAAGGCTATCGCTGAGGGTTTCGCCCTTGCTGGCGCTGCCTCGTTGTACATCTGTGCGAGGGGAGAAAGTGGGCTGTTGAAAGCGAGAGAAGATATTTTGGAACTCTTAAAGAGTGAAGGGAGAGGAATGCCACGGATTGATTGGAAAGTCTTAGACGTGACCAGCACTGAAGGTGTCAAAGCTACGATTGAAGACTGTGTGAAAATCAACGGGCGGCTGGATATTGTCGTTAACTGTGCGGCTGTCATGCCGTTATCGACCCCATGTGAGCATTCTCCTCCTTCTCTAGCTACTCCATCGGCTCACGAGGTCGCTCGGTGCATAGTCCTAGAGACCGATCCTGCGACATGGCATAGCACTATGACCACTAACCTCTTTGGGAACTATTTAATCTCACGATTCTCCCTGCCTCACCTTATAACGAGCAAAGGGTACCTGGTTCTCATGTCCACTGCCGGGGCCCAACAAATATTGACTGGCATCAATGACTATCAAGTCTCTAAGCATGCGTCAAACAGGCTGGTTGAGATGATTGATTTTGGTAAGTTCTCTGGCCTCTCTGCCTTGTTGCTTCGAACAACCGTTGTGTATCATCAGAACATGGCAAAGATGGAGTGAAATGCTTTGCTGTCCATCCTGGAGGCGTCAAGTACGTTCTTATAACGCCTATAACACGTCGTTTTGAACTCATTTTCCTTAGGACGGACATGACACTTGGTTTTCCTGACTTGGAAGCATTCATGACCGATGATCCAAGCCTTCCAGGACATGGAATTGTCAGGTCTGCTCCCCCACCGCATCATTTGTATTATAACTGAGCACATTTCGCTTGCGCAGGTTATGTTCAGGGACGGAGGATTGGCTGTCTGGCCGTTACGTCGCCTGCCCTTGGGACATTGACGAGTTGAATAGAGAGGATTTGAAGAGGAAGATAATTGAGACGGATGCGCTCAAAAACAAGTTGTTGGTGCCGGAAGGCTTCCGAAAGTCGGGTTAAAATAGATTTTTGGGAAGGATTGCTCATTGCTCATAGCCAAATTGAAATTTCACCACTCAATCAAGTATTATGTTAAAGTGTGCGTGGTACTCGGAAACTTGTCTTCAACCTCGCGATGGCACTGATCAAATCAGTTGGAGAAGCGATGCGGCATGGTTGAAAAGTAAGAAATGAAGAGAGAGAGAGAACGCGCATGCTAGGAATTCCGTGTTGACGAAAAGAAATCTCCTTTCCACTCTAGTCGACTCCGCAATGAAGTAGCATCACAACCTTCTAGATTACCCTGTATGAGGTTATGACGATAAAGGGTTACGCATGCATGCTTCCTCGACACTTGCATATAACAACATGACTTTATTTCCGGAAGACTGTTGTGTGATGAATTTTCTATCGCAGCCCGCCAATTTGGATGACTGCCTTGCGACATATTTATTGGGATGTGGAATTTGCCAGGTTCTGTAGTCCCACATATCTCACTCGTTGGCTGAAGGTATTGCCTGACTGCAATTTCCAAGAAAGTCACAATGTTACTGCACGTCTAGTTGAAGAATGCAACAGCCAAATGCAATGCGAACTATTGACATATGGTGGAAACATAAAGCGAAGAGGAGCTCCCAAATAGACGCGTGATTAAAAGGATAACTCACTGACTAATTCTCCATCTCGCCTTCCTCCATGCTCCCCCTCCTACTCCGACGTCTGCTCCTCTCCTCTTCCATTTCCTCATCTTCATCTTCCCTTCGCCTCTTCCCAAGTCCCTCTTCTTCAACTCCCATCTTCACGTCTCCATCTACATCCGTATCGCCTTCTCCATAATTCACCATCCTTCGCCTCACAGTGGCACCAGACTCTTCCTTATCCCGAGAGTTCGAGCGACGAGGTGTGTTCTCACCCGTCTCCATCTCACCCGGTTCCCGAGATCCAAGCCTCGAAGGAAGCACCGAACCTGAACTTTTTGGAATAAAAGGCGTGGCATCAGGGTTGAGACTGCCTTTGCGCTCCCCTCTTTCTTCTCCCTCTTCACCATCATCTCCCTCCCTTCGTTCTCCCTCTTCTCCTTCTCTCACCTCTCCCTCGCCTCCATCTCCATCTCCGACTTCTAAAGAATTATTCTCATTCTCCTCCGCGTCAGCAGCTTCCAAATCCACATCTCCAGCCAAACGTCGTGCTTCCCTGAACTTCTCCTCCTTGATTGCCTCGCCCAGTTCATTCAGCGTCGCCACCGCTGCATCAAACACTTCTCTCCTTGCCGCCCACTTGGATCCGTAGCCGTCTCGCTCGGATTGGAGTTCTGCGATCTCAGACTCTAGACGCTGGATGGTAGAAACGGAGGAAGCACGGGAAGGGTGAGAGGCGATTTGGCGGGAGAGGGAGTTGTATGCTAGCTTTCTGGAACGAGAGAGGAGAGAGGATTCGAGCTGAAGCGTGAGGGTGGAAATTTGGGCAGCCGTTTGTTCGCACGCTCGTTCTGTGTTATGTACCGATATGAATTGACACTGTCCAAGTTGTACCCAAAACTTAATGGAGTTGCATACCAATTTTTTCCTTTTCTGTTTCAATAGCACCCTCATTATCATCAGTGACCATTCCGTCACCAGCACCCAAAGCCATTCGCTCCTCCTCCGCCCATTTTCTCACACCAATCACCTTCTCCTCCCACTCCTCCTTCCACTTCCCAAAATCACCCAACAGATAGAAATAGTTGGCCAAAAGATCTTCTCTCCATTCTTCTACTTCCTCCGCGCTACTGGTCGAGGGGAGAGCTGAGCAGGATGAGACGGCGACGAAACGCTTGATGAATCGTCTGACTGCACGATCGTCGGGTTGCTGTTGGCGCAGGTGTGAGAGTTTGGAGGACGCCTTTTCTGTAGCTGCTGACATTATTGGTGCTACTAGGCTCTACCACAATGGAAGTCACTGAGTTTGGGTACTGTTGTCGATTAACCTTTGAAGATGCATTCAATCGCCATTCAATGGACAACATGTGTACGCCCTGTGTCTTTGCCCTGGCTCTCAAACTTTTCTAACCAATGCATCATTGGTAAACATCAGGATATGAATATTGAAACGAGACGCGTGGTCCAGTCAAATTCAGTCAACAATTCGTGGATGGATTGAACTGAAAGAACGTTGGGTTCGCGCAATTTCCGATGATTGTTTCTAAACGGCTACTCTCAGCTGTCATTGTTCAAGTTGTTTGTGGAAGACTGAGGAAGAATAACCTTGGTATGCAGTCGCTTGCCGAGACCGGACCCAGTGCAAACGAATATACATCCTCGCGTTATGATTTATTGATTTATTCATAATGAACGTGTGCCGGACTGTGCAGAGAACCTTTTAGCTCCAGCCTGCCGATTCCGCGATCCGACTTTGCTGCTAAGCAGCCGGCGCTTCTGTCTCGACAAGTACCTTCTCAGAACTCTATTGCATGTTTGCTTCATTTCAACTTTGGTTCTTCAGCTGGTAAACTTGATGTTTTCGTTGTGCATGAAATCTCACGTGAAAATGGTGGCATGAACTAACCTTTTCATGTTAGAAATCCTTTGAAGTTGTCTTCGATATTTCAAGACGAATGAGGTCTGGTTGTAATATCCAGAGCAAGGTGGCAACCTCTACAATTTTTTTGGAGGAATTACCGACCTGTTATTGCACTTTTTCGTTCAGAGCAGAGAGAAAGGGGCGAGGAACGCAGTCGAGTCAAGTTCGCTTGCAAGAAGCAGTTTCAGCAACTGCTCGATAGGGAGATTCCAGTTTAGCGACACATCGAACAGGCAGTTTGCTATGTCTGAACAACGCACTTTCTTATATTCTTTAATGTCCGTTCTGTCCTCCGTTCAATGATCGGTACACAAAAAGCGACTCGCATTAGACCCCTGCACGTCCTCCCTCGGGAGTACTGCTGCAGGCGTAGGTAGTTGCATGGAAACTAATGCTGACAAGCCACACCGAGACAGCTTTGATGGGAATTTATGCTGGGTGAGGGTTTGTCGGAGGCGGTCTGAGGGAAGGGATTCTAAATATCCTTAGAAACCGTTCAAATTGATAAGCATTGTTTTTGTGCGTATCATTAGATGCAAATATCTTCCTCGTGTTCCCCTCTTGTGAAAATCTTATGGTCGACAGGGGATATGATGCAATTTTGCAGGATTCTTTAATTTTTGTTCAGCGTTAACCTCAGAGCTGTCTAGGAAGTTCCCAACGCGTATTAGGATTGCAGCATGCAGCCTTGATGGTACTTCCTTTCTATTATTTAATCTACAATGTTTTTCTCTGGTATGCAGATGCTCGAACTGGATGTAACATGCTGGAGTGTGAGCGGTAGGCAACTATGGCAGAACGCCTGAGGAGTGCTCCGAACTCAGAACTGGCTGAACAGTCACGCATTCTTCACTCCTACATTGATATTTCGCAGTTGCCCGTCCGAGTCCCGTACGGCAATTGATCTGTGATCTGAGCAGATCTTGCAAGAGTCAGCTGCTGATTTCTTCATTAGTAACCGAACTGTCACCTAATTGCAAGATCCTAGTGTGATTTCCTAGTTTGAAAAGCTAACGAAGGACCAGGTTGTCAACGTGGCATTATGTCACAATTGGACTGAGCGCCGAAAGGAAGGCGGCTGGTTAGCCTGGTTGATCGTGGGATGCCAAATAAACGCATGATGCAGACCTTCTCATGTTATTTACATCATTAGGGTCAAGACGTTTGATCTTCAGTGACACACATTATTTGCTCCCGCACCTGCCCAAAAGTGACATCCAATGCAATGAGTTGTTTCATTGCCCGCATTTAAAAACCGCCATTGACTGGGACTCTGCCTTTGACTTGAATACCATCGTTTCAACCTCAATGGTTGGCCGGGGCTGGCAGGATGGCCCAACATCAAGAGACTCTAGAGCTCGAACTGCATCACCAGCTAAAAAGGTGGAATGTAACGGAAGCCGGGTC
This sequence comes from Atractiella rhizophila, assembly GCA_021432655.1. NCBI lineage: Eukaryota > Fungi > Basidiomycota > Atractiellomycetes > Atractiellales > Hoehnelomycetaceae > Atractiella > Atractiella rhizophila. The sequence continues at coordinate 25,353 of MU271624.1, forward strand.
TGTGAAGGGTTCGGATAGGAACGAACCAGGACAAGGTGGGTGCTGATCTCCTCAAGGTTTAAATAAACAGAAGCAGACGGTGTCGAGGGCGAACGCTGAGGATTTTTTATTGTTGTATGGTTGGAAGTTGTCCACGTCCAACTTCAGCTTCAGCTTCAGTTTTCGGTTAATTCAGCCCTTCCTGACGATCTGCAGTAATCTCTTCTAATGTGCAGATAAACTTCGAAAACATTAACAAACTTTCTTAGCACGAAGGAGACAAAATGTTAAAACCAATTTTCAACAACTTAAAAAACTTTAAGCATTATACAGAGAACCATTTTCGTTTTAGCTCGCAATGAAGAGCTAGAATTATGCTGTTGGTACACAAAGATGGCTTTGATCGATGTTGATGCAGCGCAGATGGTGAAAGCACCCTGAAGCACGGACTGTTTTGAGATTGTTGTGCATTTGTTTTCGCGTCGCTTACAAGGCACTTTAGCGACGCTAAACAGCAGAACAATAGACATATCCCTCGCTTGCAACCTTCGGGACTTTTAGATTTGCTGGCATCGCGTGTTGTTAAAATATAAGATGTCACGAACTCTATATCGTTCGTTCACCCCCACAGCGTCTTAATTCTTCAGACTTACGATGCTGCCTACACTTCTTGGGGAAGAAGGAGGGCCTGGTAGGGGGGGTGCTACTCTTTCTTCCAGACGGGGGTCCAAACCACGTTTTTCTCGCAGTAAGAAAGGTTGGTTCTTGATCGAAGTTGCCACTTGAACCAGCGACTGACCATTGGTTCTGAATACTTCAGGTTGCTTGACTTGCCGACAACGTCGGGTAAAATGTGGCGAAGAAAAGCCTGAATGTGCGAATTGCGGACGGCTATACCTCAACTGTGTCTATCCAAAGACCCCTGAACCTGCAACTCAGGATCTCACAGACCAAGACCAACAGTCCGATTCTCAAGCAGCAGCCTCCTCCCAACCACCTGCGCAGCCGACTTCTCAAAAAGCTTCAACATCATCTCAGGTGCCAGACCAGAATCTCCACATCTCTCAACCATCATCCTCGTCCACTGTTCGTTCGAGCGCTCTCCCGATCGCTCCCAAAGGCACATCGCGCGGTCCACCAAAAGGTCAACGAGACTCGGTTAACCGGCCTATGCAGTCCACATCGAAGACGGAACAACCCATCCCGCCACTCGCACAAACCGCACCGGGATCCTCTTCACTCTCGCATGAGGAAGTCGAAAAGCAAGGTGGTGTATTCCCACAAGAACGACCAATCCAATTATCAGTTCAAGACGCCAGTCTCATTCGACACTTCCTAGACGTCCTTGCACCGACAGCCAAAGCTATTGAACCTCGACAGCCCAATATTCTTCTCGAACTGTTTGGAGCCTCCCTCTTCTGCGCTCCACTTCATGATGGTGAGCGGATATTCAAAATAACAGGGCTGACACTTAGGAATAGGGCTCATTGCGTATTCTGCGCTCCATCTCAGCAGGCGGACAGATCGACCTGATCTCCTGAATATCGCTCATTCTAAACATCAGAGGTCTTTGATGCTTCTCAAGTACCCTTGGGATAGTTCCGCTGCCTCGCTTAACATTGATCTCATTCTTCCGACTTTGGTCATTTACGCTCTATGGGAGGTCAGCAACGGGACTACTTCTCAAGCAATGGACCTAGTTTTCGACATGGCAAGAGAAGCACTAGCTCTCACAAACAATACCTTTGCGACCTTGTCTTCCATCGCTCAATCCAGCGCTATTATTCTCGCTCGCCTTTGCCTTACCTCATCCTCCTTCGGAGCTAGGGTGCCAAAATTCGCGCATTGGCTCCTGCAGCCTACTTTCGGAACTTCAGTAGGTGAAAACCTTACCGTCGACGTTCCTTCTGAGTACATAGACTGGTTACAGTGAGGCAATTGTTTATTCGCGATCAGCGTTGACATTAAAGGGATAATATAGACTTTATCAATTTGCAGTTCGAGCCTCGATGCTCGATCGCGAACTGCAATCCCTTCGCAGCTCCTTCGCGACCACAGAGCAATTTGACGTCGTGATCCAAGGGGGCAAGACCATACTTCAAAGTATGACTTCGTTCAAGGACCAACTGGAGAGCGGCGACAATCTCCAGCAGATTTATGACATCGCCAACGTCCCAATCGTTTCTGTCAATTTTACCCCCGACTTGCTCAACCTCCTCTACAAATCAGTGTTTTTCAACTCTCTCGTCATTTATCTCAGCCGAATTATCCACATTCGACCCGACGGTCTTTATAGTTCGAAAATTGTAACAGCTGCAGCGAGGATAGCCCAATCTGGAGAGGAGCCTTCATACCATATCTTCCCTCGTTGCTTGTTTTTAGCAGGGTTGGAAGCTCGCAACTCCCAGGATGTAAGTGCCCTTCCCCATGAACTATGCTTTACTGATGCCTTACAATCTCCAGTATCACTGGATATCGGCTTGCTTCGACCGTATGGCTTCCGCTGGTTGGATCTCTACCAAACCAAAGCAGCTTATGGACCAAATCCGTGAGGAAGAAACCAAATCTGGACGAATGCAGTTGGCGGAAACCATCCTACGATCCGAGCATTTGGTTGTTTTGTGATTGTGATATTGAATGTGACAAAGTTGTGCACCGTAGGTCTCAGCACTTCTGTTTGTATTAGTTCTGCTTGTTTGCTACGTAACAGGCTATTGGTAGGTTAGTCGCAGTGAAGTATATCTCATATGTAAATAGTACACGGTGACAAGTTCCCAATGGTTGATAGACTCTAAAGTTTCTCTTGGTTCGGAAACGGTGCATCCTCAGGCTGTCCCGAGTCAGACAGTCCAACCAGCAGGGTTCAAGTTGTAAAACCTTCGCATCGATCGACGGGCCACCTAGGAAGCTTCATCCGACTTTATGGTGTAGTAACAGGACGTTTAGATCCTTTAGATCATCTCTAGACACAGTTAAACGAGGAACATTGTAGCGTGGCCAAGCCACGAAGTTAAGATACGAGTCAACGCTCCCTGGCCTACACACCACGTCCACTCAAACGCTCCCTTCGCAACGTCATGGCTACTCTGAGCTCCGAGATCGGCATATCTTCCGCTGGACATCAGAAGCGTTTGGAACGGGAGAGGAAACGAGAGGAAAAGAGGACAGCTCAGAAGATTGCAGAAGCATCTGAACCCCCTCCTTCGATAAAGAGGGAATGGGAAGATATACCGAAACTGTCAATGGATGGAGAATCGGGAGATTATGACACCTGGAAGTTGAAGATTGTCAGTTGGAATGTGAGTCTCCGTCCCTTTCGCTCCAATCCTCGCTGATAACGTGGATCACAGGCTTTGGCGCAGGCACTGATTAAGAGGGAGCTATTTCCAGGATCTGATTGTTTGCGGTGGAATCAACGAGGACCCTTTATCATGAAAGAGGTCTTGCAGCACTCTCCAAGCGTTGCTTGCCTACAGGTTTGTAGTTAGTCTCGGTGTTATCATCCTTTTGATGTTTCGAAGGAAGTAGATTCAGATCGATTGGCTTCTACCCATTCTGCAACCTTGCGTTCAGCGGGATACTCCTACGCTTTCACTACTGGATATGAGAAGAAGCATCACGGTCTACTCGTCGCCTGGAAGGACTCCGAATTCTCAAAGATGTCTGAGAAAGTCGTTCTTCTAGATGATTTCGAGATTGAGCCTGGGAGGAAAGGAGGAAGTCGGACGACGAGGAATCTCGCTCTGTTGGTTGCGCTTAAAAGGACCAATGGAGAAGGAGGGATAGTGGTGTCAAATACCCATCTGTTCTGGCACCCGTCTTACGTTTACGAAAGGGCCAGACAGTGTGGCATCATCGTGAGAGCCGCGAGAGAATTTCGAGAGACGGAACTTGGAGGGAAGTCGTGGCCTTGCGTTTTAGCGGGGGGTTCGTGATGTGGATCTTTCGCTTGTCATCCTAATAAAGCTGGCGATAGACTTCAACGTTCAGCCATCAGAGATCGCGTATTCCCTCCTCGCAGGCACATCCTGTTCTTCTCTCACCGAAACCCAAGTGTCTGAATTCGAAAGCTCTCGAATCATCCATGTTTCCCTAGATCCTCCATATCCTCCACACCCCAAACTACCATGGATGCGGAAGAAGACGACACAGATCGAGTCCTCTCCAACTTCCGTCCCGCCAAGGTCAGCGACAAGCTGCTCACTCTCGAAGAGATCGTCCAACTGTACGGCGGTCTACGATTGAAGTCGAGCTACGGATCATACCATCACCTCCTCCCGTCTAACAACGCCTTTCTCCCGCAAAATATGCCTTCCCGCCATCTCTCTTCCCCCTTCTTCTTCAATCGTATTGGAGGAAATGGAATGGTTTATCGGGATAGTGCCTCCCTCCCCTCGCAATCTTCCGAGTCTGACGATACCTCAAATGCGAAACTTCCTTTTCCGCATGAGAGGCCAGGAGCGTTCGAGCCTTCTTTTACAAACTTCACGCCGTTGTGGAGATGCACTCTGGACTACATCTTTGTGGAATGTGACGGCAGGCGGCGCGTCGCGTCCCTCATGACCATTCCCCCAGCTGGAAGCCTTGAGCCTGGGCTGCCGAGGAAAGGGGTTGGCATATCAGACCACATCCCAATAGGAGCTGTCTGGGAGATAACCTAGACAAATGAGAAAGGTTAACGATAACGTTGCAGTGAGGTGAGGTCGGTGGCTAGGACTCTTGAAATACAATTCTTCTTCATTGATTCGTCAACTGCGAACAAAGGCTATGAACAATTTTTCAACGACTCATCATCAGAGAAAACCAGGCAGCCGAACTCAGGCATGAAATACGCAGCGGAAATATAGCTAATAGAAAAGTATCGAAATATGGACACAAATTCATATCCAGAAACGGGAAACTAGTACTCATGCTGTTGCTGTTGGCAATCAGGACAAGTGTGAGTATGATGCTGACACTGTGTAAGCTTTGCAGACAGATCTTGACGCATTACGTCTCTTTCGTATCTGAGATTATCCACGATAGTCTTCAGTTTGATATTTTCGTTCGTCAATTGCTCGACCTCTGAGTAACATGAGTTAACACGGAAGTAAGAAAACTGAAAGCTACGCACTCCCTGACAAGTTGTCAATCCATGCCTTCTTTTTCTTTCGTGACTTAGCAGCGGATACTCGATTTTTGGCAAGGCGTTCTTCTCGCGTTTCGGTGTACTTCTGAGGTAAAGTCCCCGATTTCTTCTTTTGTGAGCTTGAGCTCTTCTTCTGTTATCCGCAGACACCGTGAGAAAAGGAAACTGGAAGAGCCACGAGCGTACCTCGCTGTAATCCGACCCAGAGTCTGATGCAGGCGAAGGAGCAGGGGATGGAGACGAATCCATATGTGCGACAGGATTTGGATAAGAGGGCGATTGAGCAATCGTATCGTACTCTGACGAGGGGGGTAGAGGAGGGAGGAAGCCTAAGAAACGACATTATTTTTTCTGACCCACCAGACCGGCAAACAAGGACATTGATTGGACTTGCCTAGAAAAGGGTTTCCGTATGAGCTCGTGGAGGCTTGGAAAGCGGAAGGTGGCAAGCCAGCCTGAAAACTCGATCGTTGCAGCGCGTGCAAATTGGCTGCGAACGCGTCTTCGTTTAACAGCTGTGGACTTTCGAACATCATGACAAGAGGTGGATCGACGAGTTGGGTCAGGTTGGATCAGGTCGTTAAGCGTCGAGAGAGGGGGGCAGCCGTCGCTCAGTTGACGAAAGCTGGGGCAAAAAAGGGCCATCGCCGCAGGGGAAGAATGGTAAAGAGGAAATTTAAGCGACGCTTCGCAGCGGGTCCGTTTGACGTCAAATGACAAGAAACTTTGTGACGTAACCGATGAAGTGTTGAAACACAGGCCCATCCAGGCCCTCGGCATTGGATTGTTTTCGAGATAAGGATTGGCCGGAAAAGAAGCGCGCTGCTGTCAACCTTGAACTCGACTTTGCGGCATCGAGATCTGTCAGATCTGTCGCAGCTTGGCGATGAGCATTTAGGGGAGCAACCTTCGTGGAGAATAACTTCAAGGCAAGTCCTTCAAAACTTCTACATCCACATCCAAGTCCCCAGCAACTTTCCAGGGCCATGTCGTCAACTCAACTGTCGAAAAACCTCGATCCCTGGACACTGTTCTAAACGTCGCTTTCCTGGAGATCTGTAATAAATCTCATAGGTTTTGACGCAGCTTCTTGATCAGAAGAAGCTTCAGATCACCTTGAATTCTGAATCACGTGACAGATTACATGACCGTGGGTCAAACACCCTCTCGAAACGAAGCCAGGAATACAACATACAACATTCCTGTCCAAAGACGCTTCTGAAGAGCAGCAAAGCGACCCTGAATCTAAATCAAATGCAGGAGTCGTTGAACGCTGAAACGGGGTCCCGTTGGAGTATCTGAGACCGGTCGAGTAATTGTGGGAGGTTGTACTATCTCCTGTACAATATATATGCTAATGCGTAGTCATGATCGTGCGAAAAGCTGTGAAGCACGCGAAGTGTTGTTACAAATGCATTTATATCGAACCCAAATTGAGATATTGAATTTTGGGGGTTTCAGTCCTCCATCCTTTCACGCTCCTACGCTTTGTTGGTCGTCATTTGCTCACAACCATAGTCACTTGTGAGAATCTTACGCAACATCTTTCCTCCCAATCCACCGTGTTCACCCAATTTTGCGAGACGGAATACACAAAATCTGGGATGTCGCTCCCCTCAAACGGTGGAGCCTGGCTGCCAGATAGCGGGCTCGACCCGCGAGCCTACACCTTGAGCGGGGTTGTGGCTGCAACTGGACTTTGGGTTGATCAAAACCAGCCCCTCGATTCTGGGTTCCCCAACTCAAACGGATACGCTAAAGCGCTACCTGAAGGCTCTCTTGGTGCGCAACAATCTTCCTCTTTTCCCTTCTCTTTCGCTCATACTAAGCTGAAGGCTTTGAGAAAGGCTCCTCACACAGTGCTCGCGACGAATTTTCGCATCCTGAATACTTTGGCACGGACATACGTTCCACAAGCACCATCGGAAACTCTTTGTCACCCTCCTTCATTTCTCCATTTCATTCTCACGTTCCTTGTGAGCAATCCTTCGACAGTCAGTTATTCGAAATGTCGACCCAGCAGCAAGCATTGAATGAGAGACGCCAAGAGACTAATGACCGTCCGCCTATTTCTTACGTGGTTTCTCAAGACATGCCGAACGAGGGAACCAACCCTCAAGAGACGTCCTCTTTGGTTGGTGTCTTAGAGATATAATGTTCCCATACTGAAAGAAGTCGAGCTGCAGAACATGCCTCCCGTTCATTTCTACAACCCTTATCCCATAATCATAAATCAGATCGATGCTTCGCCGACTGCTTTCACTCCACACCTCCCTCTTCCTGGACAAGATCTCAACACGTCATCTGTGCGCAATGTTCAAGATAGGGCTTGGGGCGAAGGTAATCGACAGCTCAGCTGGACAACGGGAGTGTCGTCCGAAGAGATCGCCGCGAGTTCAAATGAAGGAGACGAATCCCCTGGATTCGATGGTTCTCCCGAAGAGCAAAGCTTTCACGCTCAACTAGCAAGTCTCTTCCAATACTATCCTCTCTCGGATTGACTTGTTTGATCTAGATCCCACATCCAAACTCCTCTCCCATCATGTATCGATCGAAAAAGCTTCCTCTTAAGCTCACAGAGACGCCGGAAGAAAGACGCCACAAAAATCGAATAAGCGCGACCAAGTCTCGTTTGAAGAAAAAGGTCTGGGTGGAAAACCTGACGGCTCGTAAGCAGCCTCCGTCCAAACATGATGACCAACTCTAGAGCTCATTTTGGCGAGTGCAGAAGTGCAGGAGCTCCATGGACAAAATGAAGGTCTCAAGTTGGTGATTGACAATTTAAAGTTGGAGAAGGAACAAATGCAGGAAGAATTAAACAAGAAGGAGCACCTCTGCTCTCGTTGCAAGAGGTGTGAAGAAAAATGAAGAGGATGCGTCAAAAACGCCTCCTAAACAATGCATTCCGGTACGCCACTACTTCTCTCCCAAGATGTTTCAAGAGATGGTCTGAGGATGTGCTAGGGTTTTATCATAGGTATTAACGGTGTTGTCAAAGCATGTTATGTAGCGGCTCTCTCAGTCTCGGGTCAGTGGTTCTCAGTCTCAGCGTTCTCCACCCCATCGTCACCACCCTCATGATCGACGCTACGCGACGATTAACAAAACATTTGTATCTCTCCTCAGATTTTAACGGCAATTGTATACAATATCTCTGAGAGTCTGGCTCCTCCAACGCAGAAGTTACGTTCTGAAGCCTCCTTCTATACCCCAAATATACGGCTTTTCGGACGGACCTTTCCAGCCCCATCCTATGACTTTTGCACCATCTTTCCAGCTTCATCCTAGGACTTTTACACCACGGAATAGGAAGCATGTAAGCCAAACGTGCCGCATGGTGTCAACTAGCTTCAACTAACAAATTCATTATCATCACTGAAGTTAAACGCAGTGAATTTGGACGAAAATGCATCTTAGATCCCCAGATTTCGGGATTCATCTGAGGATACACAAGCGGCCTCAATAAAGCAAATGAACACCGAGTATTGAGAACCGATAAAGCTCCAATAAAGTAATCCAAACGAGGAAGTCATTTGAGCGTAGAACCGACCCACCAATTTCGCTGAGCTCTCTTTCTCGACACATTCCTCCTGATTGCGTTCTTTCCACATCAACCTCTTAAAGATTACCGTGCCTATGCTATCCCAGCCCTTGATGATTGGTTTGCCACATCCCTCTTCAGAAATCGATTGAAGTTGGGATTCAGGGTGGCAATTTTAAGCGACGCGTCCGATGGTGACTCACGCTGCGGTTCTTTCAACTTCCAACCAGTCACAACCACAACCCCTAAACAACATACCTTCTCATCCCTCTGCT
>MU271625.1:0-24037 GCA_021432655.1 Atractiella rhizophila
GCAAAGGAGATGGCATTCATGAACTCCGTGGTGTTGGGCACCAAGGCGAACAGAGTGATACCCAAGAACTTCTCAGGGATGGCAGCATCCTCCAGTACAACGTCAACACAGTCAACCAGAATCTCTGTTCATTCACAGCACGATAAACGATCCAGGCAGACAGCAGACAGGGAAAAGCAACGCACCAGCAATAATAGCGTAAAGGACGGTGCAGCCCATAAGGACGCTGGCGCTCTTCGTCCTGCTCCAGTTGGGTGCGTCATGTCCTCCATGGCCACCTTCATCGTGCTCCTCAGCGTGCACGGAGATGGCTTGTGGAGGTCTGGAAATAGAGGGATCTCTGCGATGCTGAGCCAACTCTGGGTGTTGGATTATCGTCGAAGCAACGACTTCCAAAGCTTGCGACATTTGAGCTGAGGTCATTCCCTCCGGGATGCTTTCTTCAGGAATCGTGATGGGAACGGAGACCTGACCTCCGCTCGTGCGTTGGCTTTGTGGGGCGATGGACGCGCGATGACCAGATGTTCCCTGACTATTTCGATTTTCGCCTGGGTTGGTGTTTGCGACGAGTATGTTTTTGAGGAAGTCGGTTGCCGGATTCTGGGCAACGACGCGCTTATAGATGGACATGCGGTTACTGTTAGCAGTTGGGATGTTGGATGGAGGGACATGTTCGGCAGGCGCCTGGACGTTCTGCCAGATCTGAGAAGCGTGCGTCTTCAATGAGAACCACAACCCTGTGAGGTACGACTAAAGCATGGGCAAACAATAAGCATTGCTCCGGTTGGGGAAGGAGAAAGCATTTACGAGCACAAGGAGGATTGCACAATAGTATGAAAGCTTCCTAACCGTGTTTTGATAGAATGGGTCGTCGGCAGGTTCAAGGTGCTCGTAGTGGCATCGCTTGCATTGCCACTGACCATTTGCGCCTGGAGGACATCCTTCGCAGACTAGTTGAAACTAATTTCACGGATATCAGTTTCTATCACAAAGAGAAAGGAAGCGCGAAGAATACTCACCGTGCCGTAAATTTCGTAAAAGAGGGTAGGTGTCAGGGTCCCAATGATGGCCATAATCAACATAGTGCTCGTGACACCTGCACTTTTTGCATTGAACTTCTGCTCCTTCCTCCTGAATGCCCCTCCAATCATACTGAATCCAGGCATCAACAGCACACCAGCGAGCAAACTGCCAACAATCGAACCCTCCACCAATGCCGCCTTTCCATCAATCAATGCTATGGCGTACAAGAGAATCTCGATCAAAGATCCAAAAGTCGCATTGATCACGGCTCCCATTCCGATAGAAGATTGAGCAGATATAGATGCGACCGCCATTCCGATGAAATAGGAAAGTGGGATGACGGAGAGGAGAGCGAGTATGAAGATTGTTCCTTGGGAGGTAAGGATGGCCAAGAATCCTTTTGCATGTTTGGGGTGTTCGAGAAGGTATTCACGGATGAACCAGTCGTCAAAAATAACAAAGAAGACCAAGGGAAGGAGGAGGATGAACATGATGTTGACACCGTCGATGGTGTATTTGTAATACTGCAACCCAACGGCGCGATAAGTGCAAAGCAAAACGGTACTGTTGGGTCCATGCAACCTTCCAGCAGCCCGAGAGGCGGCGTACGTCTTCCTCGAATGCCTAGGTGCCCTCTGTCCAGGCGTGAGAGCAGGCATAAATTTGGAGCCTTCGACTCCAGACGATCCCACAGACGTAGGTTCTTTCGCCTCTCTATGAGAGTAAAACTTGGGAGGGGAGCGGAAGTGGAGAGCGAGCGGTTCGACGGCGAGAAGACAGACGAGTTCCCACATGAGTTTCGCCATAGGGATAGAGAAAACGAGTGCCCAACAGATGCCGCAGACGAGGATCATGAGTGGCGCGATGAAGATATAGAATGTTGTCCAGTACATGAGCCTGCCTAACGCTCGAACCCGGAAACCGCTGCGAGTGTGCGTCGAAGAAGAATCGGTATCGACCACATTGCCTTTCCCCATGATCGTCTCCTCACTACCACTGGAACTAGGCAGGCGCTTCCCGTTCTCAGGAAAGCTTCCATAGCGAGCCCCATTCCCTCCCGCAGCGGTCTGTAGCAAGCTCTGTCCCTCCGCTGCAGGTCTGAGCGTTCCAGTCCCGCTCCCAGTGCTCCTGCGAAGTTCACTACCAGCCCTACGTCCATATGTCCTTCCATCGTATTCGACGTCCCTTTCTCCTTCATCTTCTTCGTCCTCCTCTTCACCCTCCTCAGGGATATCATCCCACTCTCCCTCTCCCTCTGCCCTTCTATTCTTTGGCAACGCATCATCGAATCCCTCGACGTACTTCCCAAAAGGCCAGAAAAGGTATCCGGCAAGCTCAAAGACCACTCGTCCATACTTCTCTCCACCAAAAGGTACGAGCCAAAGCAGACCGGAGAGGATGACAAAAGCGAGGGCGAGCCACCAGCCGAAGAGAAGGGTCCAAAGAATATTCCCCAAGTGAAATGAGGACTGTTCGGTGGCGCTGGGAACTACGTGAAGAGCGGTCTCTGCATTGCGAGTGACGGATCGAGACTTCTTGTACAGAGCGGGTTTCCAGATCCTCAATCCAAAAGGATGCTCAATGTTGATGGCGTCCTGCCTGTCCTTCAACGTATACTCGACATCACCATCGTCCTCCACATCGCCATCATATGCCTCCTCCTCGTCATGCTCTTCCCCACGCGCTCCGCCATCGGAATGAGGCCCGTCGTCTCCCTCTCCTTCGTCTTCATGAGCGGAAACAGAGTGCGCAACAAGGCTAGGCTCTCTCTCCCTCCCTCCTCTCCCCGTAGCAGTGGAGGAGCTGACGTAGCTCCTCCCTCCAGGGCTCATGGGCGTTCGCAGAGCTTCGGCGTGTATCGCACTCTCACTAGGCATCGGTGGGACTCCCAAAGACCTCGGCGTGAGATTTGGCGTGAGGAACGGATTGACGGTTTCGGTCTCGTCCTCTGAGAGCACGCCATCGGATGGAGTGCTGGAGGAAAACGAATGCATTCGAGAGCGTGGGGCGCGAGATTCGGGCTCCAATGATGCTCCGCGGGAGTGCACATCATCTGGAGGGAGTGGGAGTGGCGGCACGGGCTGAGGAGGTACAGGAGAGGTGCCTAGTTGTGCATTGGAGATCTGGCGAGAGAGCCGGCGGGTAAGGTTCGCTTTGCGTTCTGCTTCCTGCTCCGTCCCACAACTGCTCAGCAACTTCGCGACAGCGAGTAAGGAAGAGAATACCTTCTTGGCCTTGGCTCTCTGTCTCATCCGCTTCCTTACAAGTTCTTCGCCTCTATCCACTCGCTCCACTTCATCGTCTTCATCTACCTCCACCGCTCCCTCAAAATCACTCGCGTTGATAGCCTCAGTCTCTTCATCTTCATCATCACTCATCGGACCCCTCCTCGCAAAACCACCGACTCCAACCTGAACCGGCCTATTGCTAGTGGAGCGTTTAACAGGCGGTCGTGACCCGCTTCGTCCCTTTCCCTTACTCCCACCTGGCGCGCTCCCACTCGTCGCAGAAGCGGCACCTACGCTACCCTTCCCCTTCACACCTGCACCTCCTTTCGAAGGCGGTTGAGCGAACGAGATCGCACCTGGTCTCGCACCGCCCGTTCCAGTCGACGCTCCGGACTTGGACTTAACTGTGTTCTGACCTGAATCCGAGAAGTAATCCTCCTCTCCCCTCCCTGAATTTCTAACGGCCGTTGGCGAAGTATGTGGGCTCATAGCTGGTTCTCTAGCCTCTCCAGCGTTGGGAGATGTGAATGTGCTCGCATCGGAAGGGGCTGCAGGGTGCCCATGTCCCAACTGAGATTGCACCTGTGAGCCTACGCTGGACTGGCTTATCGTGCTTGACGGCTGAATGGAGTCGCGTGACTCCATCGCTGGTCGCTACGTGGTGGACTGACTGGGGCTGGCACTGAGAATATCACGCAAGAAGAGAGGAAATGGTGGGAAGTCGCCCCTAATCACCAAAGGTTCGCGGTTCGTTTTGCACCAGATGTTTGTTCTCACGAATTAGGAAATGCCGAAGCGGCTATTTACTACTCCTACAACCATGACGTAGGCAGGTGAAAATGGACTCAATGGAAGGTGGGCAAGCAAGCAGCTTGAGCACTCGTATATTCTCTTCACCTGAAATTGCAAGGAGCTCGACGGTGTACTGTATACAAGCTATTTGTCATTCGTGCCAGGCGACGAATGACACTGGTTGCTTTCTGGCCATTGGTCTGAATCGCGGGCTTGCTCCATTGCCTTTTTTATATCGCACAGTATCGGATGCTTCGAACCATTTCGACCTCTCGACAAGTCTCGCTGAAGCTGGTCGTATGAGCGAGCATGATGTGTTATCAGGGGCCGTGAAACAATCCTTCACACTAGCTCGATATTCTTGTTATCTCTCAAATCTAAATCATTTTCTTACTTATTTCTGGATTTATAATATCCTTGCCTCTACACGCATATGTTATCCCTACCTAAATAACAACAAATTTAGATTGAGTGATAAAGGTATAGGTTATCAGCAGCGAATCTTATTAGGAACTTAAGGTGCGTGGTTTTTAAGGAACTCAATTGCGTCTTGCATGGTCTAAAACATCAGTGCAATACATGTAATAGGTTTGTTGAAGGCGATTTGAAGTCTGCTCAGTTACAGTATACAGCACAATTTTTATCTCCGCACTAATTTTGACAAGAAAAACAGCTACGTGAACTGAATATGCACAAAAAAATTGAAGTTGGGGACCTGAGTGCCCAGGATGCTGCAAAGGAGAGACGAACTGTCGCCAAACTTGGTAATTTGATAAGGTCATTGGGTAGCCTCGCTTTGCTTTGATTTCTGGTGACTGTCCACAACCTGATGGAGCACTCCCGGCTGTAAAAGAGTCTCGAGAAAGGCCAACAGCGTCCAGGCATCCTGATCAGAATCAGAGTGACGTCCAGTCCGATAACAAGAAGAAACCCATACCTTGAAATTAGAAGCGAGTCCAAAAGAGACTCGACAGAGACCGTCAGCACGCTGTCCCAATGAAGACAGCATGTCTTGACTTGTGTCGCCTGCCTTCACCTGCCGCATCAAATGTTCGACACCCATCAGCACCGCGGCTCCTCCTATTCGAACAACGGTCACGTATCCGATCAATATGTGCGGAGGGGACACCAACCTGGATTGCACATGCAGCCAGATCGGAAGCAGATGCCCTGCATCCCGCATATGAGTCTGCATCAGGATAGGGACTCCAACATACCTTTCTACCCGCTGCCTGTTCCACCACCTCAGAGCTCACGAAAACTCCCTGTTCATCCATGATCTCGAAAGTGATAATGGCTCCATAGTGATCCCTCAGTGTGTTCAGATCCAGATTAGCCTGGGGGCTTCTAACCACGACTAAGGGTGAACCAGATGAATGCTTCAGGAGAGCCATATTTTGGACGGTCCAATGGACGAGGCATGGGAGTCTCCTCCTCATGTCGTTCATGTGTGTCTGCAAAATATCGAATCCAAGAGGAACACAAATGGTGCTCAGAAAGTTGATGGTGCCGTCCATAAATCGTTCTGCCCCTCTTTCCAATGTCACGACGTCTCCGGGACACTGTGCAAGCTCTACAGTGCCCCCGCTAAACCAGGGTTTCTTCAGTTCCGAGAAAAGTGACTTTTTACCAACGGCGCGATAAGTGCAAAGCAAAACGGTACTGTTGGGTCCATGCAACCTTCCAGCAGCCCGAGAGGCGGCGTACGTCTTCCTCGAATGCCTAGGTGCCCTCTGTCCAGGCGTGAGAGCAGGCATAAATTTGGAGCCTTCGACTCCAGACGATCCCACAGACGTGGGTTCTTTCGCCTCTCTATGAGAGTAAAACTTGGGAGGGGAGCGGAAGTGGAGAGCGAGCGGTTCGACAGCGAGAAGACAGACGAGTTCCCACATGAGTTTCGCCATAGGGATAGAGAAAACGAGTGCCCAACAGATGCCGCAGACGAGGATCATGAGTGGCGCGATGAAGATATAGAATGTTGTCCAGTACATGAGCCTGCCTAACGCTCGAACCCGGAAACCGCTGCGAGTGTGCGTCGAAGAAGAATCGGTATCGACCACATTGCCTTTCCCCATGATCGTCTCCTCACTACCACTGGAACTAGGCAGGCGCTTCCCGTTCTCAGGAAAGCTTCCATAGCGAGCCCCATTCCCTCCCGCAGCGGTCTGTAGCAAGCTCTGTCCCTCCGCTGCAGGTCTGAGCGTTCCAGTCCCGCTCCCAGTGCTCCTGCGAAGTTCACTACCAGCCCTACGTCCATATGTCCTCCCGTCGTATTCGACGTCCCTTTCTCCTTCATCTTCTTCGTCCTCCTCTTCACCCTCCTCAGGGATATCATCCCACTCTCCCTCTCCCTCTGCCCTTCTATTCTTTGGCAACGCATCATCGAATCCCTCGACGTACTTCCCAAAAGGCCAGAAAAGGTATCCGGCAAGCTCAAAGACCACTCGTCCATACTTCTCTCCACCAAAGGGTACGAGCCAAAGGAGGCCGGAGAGGATGACAAAAGCGAGGGCGAGCCACCAGCCGAAGAGAAGGGTCCAAAGAATATTCCCCAAGTGAAATGAAGACTGTTCGGTGGCGCTGGGAACTACGTGAAGAGCGGTCTCTGCATTGCGGGTGACGGATCGAGACTTCTTGTACAGAGCGGGTTTCCAGATCCTCAATCCAAAAGGATGCTCAATGTTGATGGCGTCCTGCCTGTCCTTCAACGTATACTCGACATCGCCATCGTCCTCCACATCGCCATCATATGCCTCCTCCTCGTCATGCTCTTCCCCACGTGCTCCGCCGTCAGAATGGGGCCCGTCGTCTCCCTCTCCTTCGTCTTCATGAGCGGAAACAGAGTGCGCAACAAGGCTAGGCTCTCTCTCCCTCCGTCCTCTCCCCGTAGCAGTGGACGAACTGACGTAGCTCCTCCCTCCAGGGCTCATGGGCGTTCGCAGGGCTTCGGCGTGTATCGCACTCTCACTAGGCATAGGTGGGACACCCAAAGACCTCGGCGTGAGATTGGGCGTGAGGAACGGATTGACGGTTTCGGCCTCGTCCTCTGAGAGCACGCCATCGGATGGAGTGCTGGAGGAAAACGAATGCATTCGAGAGCGTGGGGCGCGAGATTCGGGCTCCAATGATGCTCCGCGGGAGTGCACATCATCTGGAGGGAGTGGGAGTGGCGGCACGGGCTGAGGAGGTACAGGAGAGGTGCCTAGTTGTGCATTGGAGATCTGGCGAGAGAGCCGGCGGGTAAGGTTCGCTTTGCGTTCTGCTTCCTGCTCCGTCCCACAACTGCTCAGCAACTTCGCGACAGCGAGTAAGGAAGAGAATACCTTCTTGGCCTTGGCTCTCTGTCTCATCCGCTTCCTTACAAGTTCTTCGCCTCTATCTACTCGCTCTACTTCATCGTCTTCATCCACCTCCACCGCTCCCTCAAAATCACTCGCGTTGATAGCCTCAGTCTCTTCATCTTCGTCATCACTCATCGGACCCCTCCTCGCGAAACCACCTACTCCAACTTGAACCGGTCTATTGCTAGTGGAGCGTTTAACAGGTGGTCGTGACCCGCTTCGTCCCTTTCCCTTACTCCCTCCTGGCGCGTTCCCACTCGTCGCAGAAGCGGCACCTACGCTGCCCTTCCCTTTCACACCTGCACCTCCTTTCGAAGGTGGTTGAGCGAATGAGATCGCACCTGGTCTCGCCCCTCCCGTTCCAGTCGACGCTCCGGACTTGGACTTAACTGTGTTCTGACCTGAATCCGAGAAGTAATCCTCCTCTCCCCTCCCTGAATTTCTAACGGCCTTTGGCGAAGTATGTGGGCTCATAGCTGGTTCTCTAGCCTCTCCAGCATTGGGAGATGTGAAGGTGCTCGCATCGGAAGGAGCGGCAGGGTGCCCATGTCCCAACTGAGACTGCACCTGCGAGCCCACGCTGGACTGGCTTATCGTGCTTGACGGCTGAGTGGAGTCGCGTGACTCCATCGCTGGTCGCTACGTGGTGGACTGGCTGGGGCTGGCACTGAGAATATCACGCAAGAAGAGAGGAAATGGTGGGAAGTCGCCCCTAATCACCAAAGGTTCGCGGTTCGTTTTGCACCAGATGTTTGTTCTCACGAATTAGGAAATGCCGAAGCGGCTATTTACTACTCCTACAACCATGACGTAGGCAGGTGAAAATGGACTCAATGGAAGGTGGGCAAGCAAGCAGCTTGAGCACTCGTATATTCTCTTCACCTGAAATTGCAAGGAGCTCGACGGTGTACTGTATACAAGCTATTTGTCATTCGTGCCAGGCGACGAATGACACTGGTTGCTTTCTGGCCATTGGTCTGAATCGCGGGCTTGCTCCATTGCCTTTTTTATATCGCACAGTATCGGATGCTTCGAACCATTTCGACCTCTCGACAAGTCTCGCTGAAGCTGGTCGTATGAGCGAGCATGATGTGTTATCAGGGGCCGTGAAACAATCCTTCACACTAGCTCGATATTCTTGTTATCTCTCAAATCTAAATCATTTTCTTACTTATTTCTGGATTTATAATATCCTTGCCTCTACACGCATATGTTATCCCTACCTAAATAACAACAAATTTAGATTGAGTGATAAAGGTATAGGTTTTATCAGCAGCTAATCTTATTATTATTTAGGCATAACTTATAGGTGAGATCCTGAATGTGGTTTTTGAGGAATTCAATTGCGTCTTGCGTGGTCTAAAACATCATTGCAATACATGTAATACGTTTGTTGAAGGCAGTTTGTTTAGCATTCCTAAATTCACACATTTGAAGTCTGCTCAGTTACAGTGTACAGCACAATTTTATCTCCACACCAATTTTGACAAGAAAAACAGCTACGTGAACTGAATATGCACAAAAAAATTGAAGTTGGGGACCTGAGTGCCCAGGATGCTGCAAAGGAGAGACGAACTGTCGCCAAACTTGGTAATTTGATAAGGTCATTGGGTAGCCTCGCTTTGCTTTGATTTCTGGTGACTGTCCACAACCTGATGGAGCACTCCCGGCTGTAAAAGAGTCTCGAGAAAGGCCAACAGCGTCCAGGCATCCTGATCAGAATCAGAGTGACGTCCAGTCCGATAACAAGAAGAAACCCATACCTTGAAATTAGAAGCGAGTCCAAAAGAGACTCGACAGAGACCGTCAGCACGCTGTCCCAATGAAGACAGCATGTCTTGACTTGTGTCGCCTGCCTTCACCTGCCGCATCAAATGTTCGACACCCATCAGCACTGCGGCTCCTCCTATTCGAACAACGGTCACGTATCCGATCAATATGTGCGGAGGGGACACCAACCTGGATTGCACATGCAGCCAGATCGGAAGCAGATGCCCTGCATCCCGCATATGAGTCTGCATCAGGATAGGGACTCCAACATACCTTTCTACCCGCTGCCTGTTCCACCACCTCAGAGCTCACGAAAACTCCCTGTTCATCCATGATCTCGAAAGTGATAATGGCTCCATAGTGATCCCTCAGTGTGTTTAGATCCAGATTAGCCTGGGGGCTTCTAACCACGACTAAGGGTGAACCAGATGAATGCTTCAGGAGAGCCATATTTTGGACGGTCCAATGGACGAGGCATGGGAGTCTCCTCCTCATGTCGTTCATGTGTGTCTGCAAAATATCGAATCCAAGAGGAACACAAATGGTGCTCAGAAAGTTGATGGTGCCGTCCATAAATCGTTCTGCCCCTCTTTCCAATGTCACGACGTCTCCGGGACACTGTGCAAGCTCTACAGTGCCCCCGCTAAACCAGGGTTTCTTCAGTTCCGAGAAAAGTGACTTTTTAACTGTATACAATACTGAGGCAAGTAAACGGACTCATTGGAAGCTAGGCAAGCAAGCAGCTTGAGTACTCGTATGTGCTCTTCACCTGAAATTGCAAGGAGCCTGAGGGTGTACTGTTTACAAGCTATTTGTCATTCGTGCCATTAAAGATGCGAGGGCAACGAATGAGACGGGTTGCTTTCTGGCCATTGGTCCGAATCGCGGGCTTGCTCCGTTGCCTTTTTTATATCGCACTGTATCGGATGCTTCGAACCATTTCAAACTCGACAGTCTCGCTGAAGCTGGTCGTATGAGCGGGCATGATGTGTTATCAGGGACCGTAACACAGCCGTGAAACAATCCTTCACACTAGCTCGATATTGTTGTAATCTCTCAAATCTAAATCAATTTCTTACTTATTTCTGGATTCATAATATCCTTGCCTCTACACGCATAGGTTATCCCTACCTAACTAACAACCAATTTAGATTGAGTGATAAAGGTATAGGTTATCAGCAGCGAATCTTATTAGGAACTTAAGGTGCGTGGTTTTTAAGGAACTCAATTGCGTCTTGCATGGTCTAAAACATCAGTGCAATACATGTAATAGGTTTGTTGAAGGCGATTTGAAGTCTGCTCAGTTACAGTATACAGCACAATTTTTATCTCCGCACTAATTTTGACAAGAAAAACAGCTACGCGAACTGAATATGCACAAAAAATTGAAGTTGGGGACCTGAGTGCCCAGGATGCTGCAAAGGAGAGACGAACTGTCGCCAAACTTGGTAATTTGATAAGGTCATCGGGTAGCCTCGCTTTGCTTTGATTTCTGGTGACTGTCCACAACCTGACGGAGCACTCCCGGCTGTAAAAGAGTCTCGAGAAAGGCCAACAGCGTCCAGGCATCCTGGCCAGAATCAGAGTGACGTCCAGTTCGATAACGAGAAGAAACCCCGTACCTTGAAATTAGAAGCGAGTCCAAAAGAGACTCGACAGAGCCCGTCAGCACGCTGCCCCAATGAAGAGAGCATGTCCTGACTTGTGTCTCCTACCTTCACCCGCCGCATCAAATGTTCGACACCCATCAGCACCGCGGCTCCTCCTATTCGAACAACGGTCACCTATCCGATCAATATGTCCGGAGGGGACACCAACCTGGATTGCACATGCAGCCAGATCGGAAGCAGATGCCCTGCATCCCGCATATGAGTCTACATTAGCAATACAGACTCCAACATACCTTTCTACCCGCTGCCTGTTCCACCGCCTCAGAGCTCACGAAAACTCCATCTTCATCCATGATCTCGAAAGTGATAATGGCTCCATAGTGATCCCTCAGTGTGTTCAGATCCAGATTAGCCTGGGGACTTCTAACCACGACTAAGGGTGAACCAGATGAATGCTTCAGGAGCGCCATATTTTGGACGGTCCAATGGACGAGGCATGGGAGTCTCCTCCTCATGTCGTTCATGTGTGTCTGCAAAATATCGAATCCAAGAGGAACACAAATGGTGCTCAGAAAGTTGATGGTGCCGTCCATAAATCGTTCTGCCCCTCTTTCCAATGTCACGACGTCTCCGGGACACTGTGCAAGCTCTACAGTGCCCCCGCTAAACCAGCGTTTCTTCAGTTCCGAGAAAAGTGACTTTTTGATGATGAGAGCTCCCAGACCGGTAGGGAATCCGAATAGTTTGTAGATGCTCAATGCTATGGCATCGATGGATGGGAAACGTTTTAGAGAGATACGGCTAGTACCAAGCAAAGCAGATGCGTCGAGAAAGGTGGCGTATCCAAGTGCGGAGGCTTGCGCAAGGAGAGAGAGTGGATACTTGATGCCTGTAAGATTCGATTGGCCAGTCAGTACGAAGAGACCTCTAGATTTGGTCGTGAGAGTTGAAGGTGAAGTTGCAACAAGTCCTTCCTGTCGCAGGGCAAGTTGAATAATTCGTCCTTGAGGAAGATGAACTGACCTTCAAGGAGGCTGCTGCTTTTGAATACTCCCCTTCGTCCATCGACAAATAAACAACGTCCGCTCCCGCCGCCTTTGCAAAGCACCTCATACCGTTCACGCTGTCTAACCCGTCCAATCAACATTCAGTCCGCCAAACTTGTATCGAGTGCCAACGTACTGTGAGAGTCGACCCCAAGGACGAGTTTCATGCCTTCCTCATATGCAAACCCCTCGCCAACAATCCGCAATGCGCCAGTCGCATTTGGTGTCCAGACAACCTCGTATTCATCTTCGTCAGCGACATCGAGGAAGCTCAACAAAGCTTTCCTCGCCGCCAAATCTCCACGGTCACTGCTTTTCGAGCATGGGTTCGAAGAGTGGGGATTTCCGTAAACATTATTCTGTAGCTGCCCGGCGAAGGAAGTGATCAGTCTGGATGGGTACAGTGCTGCTCCTGTGTAGTCGAGGTATGTTGTTTGTGAGACCGAGGAAGAAGGTACAGGAGTGTCCAAACGGGAGAAATCCGTTCTACGAAGGGAGTCGAGGGAGGGGGAGGCATAGGCGGGATATGTAGCAATGAAGGAAGAGAAATCTTGGTGAAAATTGGAGACATGTCCTACTGCTACGGCCATCGAAAGAGAAATAATTTCAGGGAACATGAGAGTGGACCTCTCAATATCCAGCAAGCGGGGCGCAATACCACGATGACGCTGCACCCATCTCGAGAGCAAGCGCCAATGGAACTTTTTCTTGTCTTTCAGCTCCAACTCTGTCATTTCTCCGGCGACTTCGGAAGAGTTGTAAGCAAGGCAGAGTTTGCCACTGTAAGCCTACGCGGTCGCCACAAGATCACGATGTTCTTTTGAATGTTCTCCCCCGAGGTTTTTGGGAGGCAAGAGTTGAATAATTTTTGGGTTTTTCGAGCTGCTTGCCCTCTTCGAGGGGTTTTTATATGTTTGCCCGGCCCTCCTTCTGATGCATGGTGTTCCAAATAGGTCTCCTCATATTTCATTCAAGAGGAGATGGACGATCTTGGGAGCGGAGAGCCGTGACAAACGGATTCCTCCAAACCCGTTCGAATCCTGCAGGCAGGAGTGGGTCGGGTATTCCGCACTGTCCTCACCAGTTGTGGTAGTTCGACAGTTATGACATCGCGATTCAAAGGTACAGTAACGGAAATATCCGAGAAGGGTCGATCGCTCTGCAGAGCTTGGTATTGTCCAACTGATTTTCAAGAGCTAGGCAACGGGCAACTGACGGAGCTGGGTCGATTAATATTGCAACATGAAAACGACTAGAACGGGGCTTTACGCTCGGTCCTCCCACTTGGTGTAAGCATGAAATAATCAAAATTAGCATCCTCACTACACAAAGACACGGTCCAAGGAGCCAAAGGTGGACAAGAAAGATGAATGAGCTTCTATTTGCATTCTCCTCTAAAGCCTACATATTGGACTCAGTCGGCGTCCCATCTCAGAATTATTTCTTCACAAAGGTTCTAAAGGTTCTGCGGCGCCGTTTCAGGATCATTCAGAACCGCCCGACATTGATGCTTTGCCAATGCTCGAGCGTCGGGTGAAATGTCGCAGCCTTGGCGGCTGGAACCCTGTGAGCGTGACAGGCAGGCTATGCCATACTCACCGTTCACATGAGGTATGAAGTTTTCAACTTCGTCAATCAATCACATATTTAGGAGCACTGAAGCGAACTGGAAAACTGCCGAGTAATTTGAAGTTGTTAATGAGTAGCTTCACTTCACGCACCCTTCACTAACATAAATAATGATTGTTCCCCTTTGAGCCTAGTACGCCGTCCTCCCTACCCAGCTCACACCATTTTCGCATACCGCATATCCTATATCACGCCTTCATGCTTCACGTACGTGCTTCGCATCCCATGGTTTTTGATTGAACGAGAACAACCCAGCTGTAGCCAATCCCGCCCGCCAAACTTACCTGTTTGAGCTTATTTGAGACACCCAAAGCATCAAGATGTATCGATATCGATATAATACATTATAGCTTGAAAAATGTCTGTGGTGGATGAAGAGACAACGTGCAATCAGTGAATGACCACAGGGTCGATCACCGTGGGCGGTCTGAAATATTACAATATTTGAGCAGCTTAATCATTCGGCTGAAGGCGCTTCATGTGGGATGCTGAAGTTTTGTAGGTTCAAAACCTGATCTTGACTCTTCGTCACTCCTAGAGTACTATTTATACACAACATAGTTTATATGAACGCCTATTCTGAAAGGAACTCGGTCACTCAAACTTATATTCACAAAAAAAACTTGAAGGTGATGATATCGAAATGTGAGAGAGGAACTGTGCCTCAAAACTTGATAATTTAAACGAAATCATTCGGTAGCCCTGCTTCGCACTGATCTCTGGTGACTGTCCACAACTTGACGGAGCACTCCGGGTTGTAAGAGAGTCTCGAGAAAGGCCAACAGTGTCCACGCATCCTGGTCATGATCAGATTGACCCCCATTTCGGTGACAAGTATGGACCCCATACCTTGAAATTAGACGCAAGTCCAAAAGAGACTCGACAGAGCCCGTCGGCGCGCGGCCCCAATAAAGACCACATGTCCTGGCTTGTATTTCCTGCCTTCACTTGCTTCATCACCTGTTCTGTGCCCATGAGTACCGCGGCTGCTCCTATTTCAAACTGTTAGCTGTTGCCTGGACACGACGGAGACTAGCCTGGATTGCACATGCAGCCAGAGCGAAAGCAGATGCCCTGGACGTATCATGAATCTGGATATCGAATGCAACTGCAAGCTTCAACATACCTTTCTACCAGCCTCCTGTTCTACCGCCTCAGAGCTCACGTAAACTCCATGTTCATCCATGATTTCGAAAGTGACAATGGCCCCATAATGGTTCCTCAATGTGTTCAGATCCAGATTAGGCTGAGGACTTCTAACCGCGACTAAGGGTGAACCGGACGAATGCTTCAGGAGCGCCATATTTTGTATCGTCCAGTGCACAAGACAGGGTAATCTTCTCCTTATATCGCCCATGTGCCCCTGCAAGATATCAAATCCAAGCGGGACGCAAAGGATGCTCAGAAAGTTGATCGTCCCGTCCATAAATCGTTCTGATCCTTTTGCCAGTGTCACGGCGTCTCCGGGACATTGCGCCAGTTGGACGGTCCCACCGCTGAACCAAGGTTTCTTTAGTTTCAGGAAGAGAGATTTCTTGATGACGAGAGCTCCTAGACCGGTAGGGAATCCGAATAGTTTGTAAATGCTCAATGCGATAGCGTCGACGGATGAATAATGCTTGAGGGAGATACGACTCGAACCAAGCAGAGCGGATGCGTCGAGAACGGTCGTGTATCCAAGGGCAGCAGCCTGTGAAAGGAGAGAAAGTGGATACCTGATGCCTGTAAGATTCGATTGACCAGTTAGTACGAAGAGACCTCTGGATTTGACTGTAGGCGCCGAAGTTGAAGCTGCTTCAAGCCCTTCCTGTTGAAGGCGTGAGCTTGAAGACGTGGTTCCTGAGGAAGCCGACTTACTTTTACGGAGGCAGCTGCTCTGAAGTAGTCACCTTCGTCCATTGATAGATAAACAACTTCTGCCCCCCCTGTCTTTGCGAAGCACCTCATACCATTCACGCTGTCTAATACGTTAGCGATCAGTTCCAGCCAGCCAAAACCTGTATCAAGAACCAACGTACTGTGAGAGTCGACTCCTAGGATGAGTTTCATCCCTTCCTCATACTCAAATCCCTCGCCCACGATCCGCAACGCACCAGTCGCATTTGATGTCCAGACGACCTCGTATTCATCTTCGTCAGCGACATCGAGGAAGCTCAACAAAGCTTTCCTCGCCTCCAAGTCTCCCCCTTCACTCCTTTTCGAGCATGGGTTCGAAGAGTGCGGGTTTCCGTAGACGTTATTCTGTAGCCGATCGGCGAAGGAAGTGATCAGTCTGGATGGGTAAAGCGCTGCACCAGTGTAGTCGAGATATGTCGTTTGCGAGTCGGAGGAAGGTGCAGGTGAGTCCAGACGGGAGAAGTCCGTTCTTCTAAGGGAGTCGAGGGATGGGGACGCATAGGCGGGATATGCCGCGATGAAGGAAGAGGACGCTCGCTGGAAATTGGACACGTGTCCAATGGAAATAGAGATAATTTCGGAGAACATTAGACTCGACCGCTCGCTGTCCCGCAAGCGGGGCGCCACAGCACGATGACGCTGCATTCGCCTTGACAGCAAAAGCCACCACCGTGACCCTTTCTTGCCCTTCAACTCCAACTCTGTCATCTCTGCTGCGACTTCGACCTCTCCAAATTCCTTAAGTAGCAGGATATTGTAGCCAGAGAAGATTTGTCACTCACTCTACAGCTACAAGCCCACCATGTACTTTTGAATGTTCCCCGAGGTCTTTGGGAGGCAACAGGTGCTGAAAATTTTGGGTTATTCTAGCTGCTTTCGCTCATCGATGGCCTTTTATATGCTTGCCCAGCCCTCTTTCTGAGGCACGGTGTTCCAAATAGGCCCTCGTCATGATTCAGTATGCGATGGGCAACTTTTGTTACTCGAGAGCTGTAACAAATGGATTCCAAGAACTAGTTTGAATCCTACAGGCAGGAGTGACATGTTCCGCTCAATCCTCCTGGTCGTGGCATTTTCACAGCTGTGACTTTTCGCGCTGTGTCACAATTGTACGGGTGAAGGTCATGGAAAAATTCGAGGACACTGGATCGCTCTGCAGAACTTGGTTATCATTCTAACTGATTTTCAGCGGGGATCAACATGAAAACGATCGAGAGTTGTCGGTTGTAAAAGTAGAAACCAGGCTTTACGTCTAAGCGCTCTCGCTCGATGTGAGCATGAAATAAATCGATATTGTTATCCTCACTACACAAGGACACGGTCGCAGGAGTCAAAGGTGGACAAGGAGGATTTTATTGTGTGCAGTTTATTCTCCTAAAGCCACATACATTGGATCAACTCCTCTGGAGTCATCTCATATGTTTCTCCACACAAAGCCCCAGGCATCATTTCAAAACCATTCAGAAACAGCAACTGCTTGGAAGCTCTGCTCTGGTCTGCCGTAGGGGGAATCGTTGAACGGAGCAAACCCTGAGTGGAAGGCTATGCCCCTCATCACCTCATCCTTCATTTGCAGTTACAGCTTCGTCAATCAACCGTATGTGTGGCATACTAAGATGTTAAGAACGCTAAAGCGCAGTGGAAAACTGTCGACGCGAGTAATCTCAAGCTGTGAAGGAGGAGCTTTACACACCGTTTGCTTCAAATATACAGAAATGGATATTCTCCAAGGTTCTGCCATTTAAACCAACCATTGTACTCCCGTGTTCCCAGTCCCTGCCCCAGTCTAAATGACCTATGCTGCGCTATTCTTCCCTGTCGTGCTCAGGCAGCTTTAACTTTCTGGATTCCGTCGTGCATCATTCGTCTCCTTCTACTGACTGACTTTCGGTGGCGGATCCCGCCCGCTGCCAACACCAAGCGATTCTGAATTGTCTCTCCAGCCTCGAGCCTCGATATATATGCGATAGCTTGACAAATGTCTGTGGTATTCATCACTGGCCCTCCATCCTGCGGGAAGACCACGCGTTCTTCCGAACTCAGCGCATTCCTCGCATCACGCTCTCTCTGTCCAATCATCATCAACGACGAGTCGCTCTCCCTCTCTCGCAGCGCTTACGATGGTATGTATCCAGACCATCTTCGTGAGAGATCGCAGTGTTGATGTTCGTGAATGGAAACAACAGATTCGAAAACCGAAAAACCCGCTCGAAACGCCTTTTTCTCTGCCGTGGTGAGGGTGTTGTCGAATGAAGCGGATGGAGGGAAGAGAGTGGTCATCGCGGATGGAATGAACTACATCAAGGGCTTTAGGTACCAATTGTACTGTGCAGCGAGAGAAGCGAGGGTCAGACATGTTACTGTGAGTTTTCGACATCTACCGTAGCTCTAAGAATTGTAACTGATGGAGCGATTTGGGATAGGTCCAGATTGCTGCTCCTCCTGATGAATGCAAAAAGTGGATCGCTTCTCGTCCCCTTTCAGAGCAATACGGCGAAGCGACGTGTGTCTGCCTCTTCCAAATTATCATTCCATCATCTGATAGGTGGATGGAAGCCTCGAGAACCTGATTGGTCGTTACGAAGAGCCCATACCGTCTAATCGATGGGACTCTCCACACTTCCTCATACCCTGGATCGACGGAGAAATCTCCTCTTTACCGATCGCAGAAGACATCTTGACAGTTCTCACAAGCGGAGAAGTGAAGCGACCCAACATAGCCACCATCGCTGTTAGTTCCCTTCCTTATCACCTTCCATCTTTCACAACGACAAGAAATTTATTGATTTCATCCCAACATCGTACAGACACCCGTCTCGACGACAGACTACCTCCACACGCTGGACGGCACGACCACCATACTAATCCGGTCCCTGCTCGCCCTCCAAACCTCTCTAGGGAGCGGGCAGACGTTATCCGGCACCTCCCTCGTCCTCCCTCTCGACCTCTCCTCTCTATCCGGTCCCTCCTCCTTCTCTCTCTCCCTCCCTCCTCTTCCACCAAAGACTCTCACCCTCCCGCTACTGAACAGACACAAACGCGTCTTCGTGCAGATGTCAAAAGCGAATGGGGTGGAGTACAAGCCGGAGAAGGTGGCGGAGCTGTTTGCGCTCTACCTCTCCACGGTCCTTTGACCAATCCTTCATCTCGACCCAGATAGAGAGATAGAAGTAGGAGGGTTGAGTCAGAAGAGGGGAGGGCGGCGAGGTGATGATCAGGCGAAACCGACCAACGCCTCTCTTCCTTTTCGATCGATCCTCAATACTCTCCTCCCCACAAGCCTATACACAGCCTTGGTGACTTCTCCTCCGTCCACCGCTCCGCCTTCACCAGACCCAGATCCAGCAGCCAAAAAGGCCTTCAACCCATCCATCGATACGAGGGCCTCGTTTCCGTCTCCATCTCCTCCTCCTCCTAATAACGAGGCAGAGAGGCTAGGTTTGACATGCACAGGTAAGGAAGAGGAAGATGTGAAGTGATGTTGAAGAAGGGTGCGGAGGATCATGCCTTCGGTTGTTTGAGGGAGGAGGGGGAGAAGAGAAGAGTAGGAGGAGGGGAGGGAAGGATGAAGGTGTTGGATCCTTGCCTGTCGTGTCAAAGAAAATAGGTCAGCCTGAAATGAGCGGATGAAGAAGGAAGGGAAGGGATACGAACGATGGCTCGTGAGAGGCTGTGAGATGTAAGACCAGGGAGCAAATCGGATGTAGGTTTAGACTGAGAAGTAGTTTTGGTTGTCGGTGCTGGAGGAAGGAGGGGCGGAGGTGCCGGAGTGATTAGAGTTGTTGGAGTCGTCGGTTCTGCCTCAATGGTCGGCTGCGTAGCTGACGATGCAATCTTTATCGTCTCTTCTTCAGTCCTTGCCTCCTCCTTCTGAGTTTCCTCAGCAACATCCACAGATGTGAGACCTGAGCTCGTAGTTGCACTCGCGACCTTCGGCTTTGGCGCGAATGCAGCAAGCTCCTCTTCCTGCTCCTTCGTCAACGGGGCTCGTTCCTTCTTCGATCCTAATTTGGAGGAAGGAGCAAAAGCCTTGAGCTCCTCTTCCTCCTCAGCAGTCATCGCCTTCTTCGTCGCCTTCTTCCTCTCCTCTTGTTGAGGGTGTCTCGAAGATGATATTTCATCAATCTCTCCCCCTTTCGCCTCCTGCTTAGCTCGAATGCCGCCCACCTTAGATGGGCGGCGAACAGCCGACTTCTTCTTCTCCCGAGACGCTGCCGCCTGACGCGCTTGCTCGACTTCACGTTCCAGGGCGGCAATGGACGCTTCTTCCGCCGCTATGAGCTCTGAGAGAGCCGTGGAAGAAGAGGAAGAGGAAGAGCCGTTGAGGATGTGTTCGGAGCGAGAGATGGATGACTTGACGGAAGATAAGGCAGTGGTGAGGGCGTGAACGCGTTCTTGGAGGTGCGGGATCGGGCTGGTGCATCCCCCTTTCACCATTTGTAGCGCGATAGATGAGAGAATACGAACCAAATGTCTAATAACCTCGCCGCCTCAGCCAGGTTTCGTCCACAATCTTCCATCCCATCTCCCGTCCTCCCACCTCCAACGCCCAAACTCTTCGTCCGCACACTCCTCCTCCCTCCACCAACCGTGCTTCTCCTACCCACGCCCTCCTCTCCTCCTCCCATACTAAGCGCCGCGACTCCCCTCTTCCTCGGCGTCTTAGCTCTCACATCCGTCGGCCAGATCCCGTCCTCCTCGTCCTCCAACGGCTCTTCGCCGTTTCCGTGTGCGCGCGGCTCGGAGGGCTTGAAGAGCAGGAGCTCGGAGGGAATGGGGTCCCGGATGCAGTGTTGTTCGAAGGTCTGGGGTGGGAAGAGGGCGGCTGTGGAAATGACGGGAGTGTAGGGGAATGGATGACTGAAGAGAGCGGAGGAAGAAGCGATGGATGTGAGGATGGTGCTCATCGTTTATCGGATTATCTGCACAAGTTTGAAGGAGATATCTACGAAAAGTGTAACAAGGGACTGATTGTTTTTGAGACGCGACGCATTTCTCAGCCAGTATTAGGCGAACAACGCAACCACTATGGCTGCACTTCCACTGCAGTGAGTATCTTTGTTCCCAACCAGAAGGTACTCTGAGAGGCATAAAGAAACCAGATCTCCATCCATCCCTCCTCAGTAGTGGCAGCCGACACCGATTTACGAGGCATAATCACCATCGGGCCTCAATGTGTCCTCCATCCCAAATGCACCATTCTCTCTCCCAAAGGTCCATTGATCATAGGACGAGGCAACATCTTCGAAGAGAACACGGTCCTCATCAACCGGTTTGTTTATCTCTAATTGGCAGGGAAGGAAGAGGATGAAGTAGAGATGAGGAGGCAGGAGCGTGACGCCCATGCGAATAGGCGATTGGAACCTCTTCGAAGTCGGAGCTCGCATTGAGTCCCCTGTCATCGGTAACCATAACACCTTCGAGCCCAAATCACGCACCACGTCCCTCGTCTCTATCGGTTCCAACTGCTGTATCTCTGCCGGCGTAATCCTCCTGCCGCAGATCACAACAGAAGCCAGTTCCCCGGCTCCGCTACCATCTTCGTCATCATCTGAGACTTCTGAGGGCGAGGGCGAAGGCGGAGGGATGGAGGTGGAGGTGCAGAAGAAGGAGAAGAAGGTGGAGGAGGAAGCGGAGATGTTGCCTGATTTTACTAGCGTTTTTGGATTCGGACCGGATGTCGTGAGGAGGAGGTGGACGGGAGAGGGGGAGGGACAGGCGAGAGCGTTGCATGTTAAGCATCTCGAGTATTTACGCGAGGTTCGTGGCTTACTTTATGTGTGGAGAAAGATAGCTAAAGGTGTTTGGTGCAGACTTTGCCCAAGTTCAATAAGGTGCGACCAACGGATGGAGCAAAGACGCCTGTTGCTCGATGAGCACTTATGAAGTTGTGACCATGTATGGTATGGGTACAGAGGAGACGAAGGGAATGTGGATGTACTTTTGTATTGCCATTTTACACGAACAAGAACAGAACGACACACCTTTCCTTCTCTTCTCCTCCTCCTCGCCCAGCATCTACCGTCTCCCTCTTCCTCCCCTTCCCATACCAGGCCGACTTCCACCTCTCCCACCCCTTCCCCTCGGTCCACCTCTAGGTGCACCACCTCTCTCGCCCTCTTTCCGCTGCCATCCCCACCAAGTCCTCATCACCCCACCCTTCTTTTTCTGACTATTGAAGGCGGAAACACGCACCTTCTTGGGCTTAGGCATATCATCCACCAAGAGCGTATCGAGCGGCAACGAGTCCGGAAGAACGAAGTAGCGGATGTTGGCTCCTCGGATGGAGAGGGAGTCGAGTGATTGGGGCGAACGGTTCTTCACCGTCATTTTTACCGTCTTTAGATGGGTGTTCATCGACACATCCACTCCTAAACCAAACCAATCCCAATACAGACAGAGTCAGTTTAGAATAAAATGTGGAATACGGAAGTGGTGGAGAGACAGACCTATGATCGTTCCATGTACAACCGTGCCATTCTTCAATTCCACAGTCACAGTCTCGTTGTTCAGCTTTTGGAGGAACCTGTTCCCATGCCACCACCACCCTGTTCAGTAACATTCACAAATGGATAAAGTGCACGGACCTGATCAACTTCATCTTGCTGTTGCAGTCGCGAGAAGCGGTAGTGGCAAAAGTGGCTTGTCCAATAAAGTTTGTTTGGAAACTAGACATAGAGTTTGCTGCGCGACCCCTTGTCTTGTTTTCATCATGGACAGTAATGCAGAAGTCTGGTTATTCCGGGTATTGGATAGAGCTGATCTGATACATACAACTGGGTTACGAGAGTGAGCAGGTGGGCTATTACATTCCTCTAATTGATGAGCAAAACCGCGTGTATGAGCAAGAGGCTGTTATGGAAGGCTATCGATGAAAATGGCGTAAAGCTATTGTGCTTATTTTACCTGCATTGTTCGGGATGAGCATTGTTCGCGACCCTAACGTGAACAATTAATAATTTCTGATAGGAATAATATCCTCATGGGAAGTGACACCTAGAGACGTCCATGGAGCTGTCGAAAGAATGGAGAATCGATTAAATAGTTCTCAGCAATGTTCCTTGTGGTATGATCAATCCATCGAGGAAGAAGCTTCAACTGCGAGCTCTAGTAGTCAGTCATTGATATGACTTGCCTAATAATTATTTCTATCTTGGATAGATCCTGTAACAGGGCAAATATTACTTAGGCACACAAATCTACCGATTCTCTATACACTCATCCGAAATGGGAGAACAAGCCAGCGGAGAGATATTGCAGCGGGAGTTTATGGAGCTCCGTCACACCGTTGGCCATCTGACGAAGGAAATAAAGAATATGAAAGACGAAGTGTCCGAGCTGAAGACCCTGATCCAGAAGCTGTTAGAGTTGCAGCAAACACCCGCTGTTCCTCTTCTGTCCACTGAGGCATCACAGAAACAACAGAAACCACTTGAAGAAATAGAACTTCCGCAAGGTCAAGATGAACGGAATAAAGAAAATGGCGCCTATGATGGAATACGTTATGGTAGTGTGATTCAGTTTGTGCTTGGCACTCTGGGAGGTGCTCCCATTGGATTGGTTATGATAAAGGTGAGCTGGAATCAACTGACTAAGTTCCATAGCCTGAAGCTAACTCGTAAGTAGCTTGAGACTGCAAGTGGCTCTGATTTGGTTCTTGTAACTATTGGTTCCCACGGTGTACTGTATTTTACTTACTGACTCGCAGGATTCTCTCAAATTGCTTCTTCAGGAGCTGAATCGCAATAACGAGAAACACGAGCTCCGAGTAGAATCACTTATTTGGTACGTTCTCCGCCATGGTATGCTAAATCAATCAATTCACCGTGTGATTCAGCTCCATGTTTTGCGACAGCAAGGACGAAACTCTTCACGAATCGCCTTTGCATAATCTAGGAGCGCCATCACAATTCTCAACAGGTGAAATCTTCCTTGAGTCTTTCAAATCACGAGGTAAGTGGTACGATGATTGAACAACAAGCTAGGGCTAAACGGAGCGATTATTTAGAGCTTCGACTGGGCTTCATTCTTGAACCGCAGGAATATCCTGCAGTAAATACAGCACCAAGCAGAATCTTTCGCCTCGGGAGAGTTATAGATGGAATGGACGTTCTTCATGATTTAGACGTTGGCAAGTCCTATTTTGTGCAGCACGTAGGCATTTTTCAACCCTGATCATTTGTGCGCGATGTTGTGGCTCCCAATCACTCCTTTTGCTTAGGCGAAGATGTCATGATATTACCACAAATCCAAAGGATCATACTGTATTTATGCCATATTTTGAGGATGCCTTGAATGCGATTAGGTCAGGCTAGTGCTTGTTTAATTTGAGTAACGTTTCAATTTCCAGATCTGGAAGATCGCCTAAGTTCGCCTGCTGCGCCGGGGAGCGTTTGTTCTGACCATTGGATCCAAACATTGGTGGCAACATTTCATACAGTCAGGACATCTTCTACCCCAAGTACACACCTACGACGACTTGCGAAACTGCTTTCTTATATCCCTGATACTTAAACTGCGAAAAACATGCATTCCACCAGCTCCCACCATTCCGCCGACACCTCCCCACCACCTCACTCTGGGGGAGACCAGTATTTAGAGGGTATGGCAGAGGGCTCTGAAGACCTTGAAATGGTTGGGAAGTCGAAGAAACGTCCCAGATTTGGCCATGGGCAGTGGGCTAGGAACGCCATGGCATGCAC
>MU271626.1:0-38002 GCA_021432655.1 Atractiella rhizophila
GAACCCATCATGTCCTCCTGCTCTCCTCCTTCACTGTATTATTCCGCTATAGCACTTTCATCTGAGATGGTTGAGTTTCTTCTATTGTTCGTGCTCCAGTGATCAGTCAACAATCACCTCCTCGTCCTCGACCGTGACCCAACTACTCTTTCCACTACTCTTCCTACTCAATTCTCCACTCCCCTCACCAACGCCGTGCGATCCACCCCTGATTGGCGTCTCCACGCCTCTCATGATCTCTCCAAACCCATCGCTCAAGTCCTCATCGCTCAAAAACAACGGCATATTGGCCGCGACGGCACCCACGCCTACACGGCTCTGGCTGCTTCCTCTCGACCTCGACATTCCCACGCCGACGCCGCCCACAGTGCCATTCGCGTTCACCCTCGAGGTGGAAGGAGCCCTCGCCCTGGTGTGAGGCGGGAGAAAGGTGCTTGCGCTCGGACGGCGCGGGTGCCGGCTGAACCCAACCGCAGACGCAACTCGAGTGTTCCCTCCCAAGGCAGAGGTCAAAGGTAGGAGTG
Source organism: Atractiella rhizophila (assembly GCA_021432655.1). Taxonomy (NCBI): domain Eukaryota; kingdom Fungi; phylum Basidiomycota; class Atractiellomycetes; order Atractiellales; family Hoehnelomycetaceae; genus Atractiella; species Atractiella rhizophila. Next base: position 525 of record MU271626.1, read on the forward strand.
TGACGATCGAGCTCGATGGAGAGCGCTGCTGTGGAGAGGACGGGGGGACGAGCGTGGGTACATAGGATGTAGAAGGTGTTGTTAGCGTGGTACGTGCGGCAGAGGGGAGGGAAGAGGTCGAGTCTACTTCGGCGGGAGATATGGGGGACAGTGGGGAGGTGGACAAGGACGTGAAGGATGGGAGACGAGGAGAGGGAGAGGTACTCCCGTTTGCGACTTTGGAGGCGGAGCGTGAGCGTCCGTTTGTGCCGGAAAAGGATTGGCGAGAGCGAGGTCCAGAGGATGAGTATAGCACTGTGGACTGTGTGTTTGGCGGGCGATGGGTGGCCGGATAGCGCAGCGCCAAACCAGGGGTCGGATCGCCCAATCGATGATGCAAGTCGTCCGTCCCAATACCGCACCTCTCACGCAACTCAATCAGCTCCCTCCTCCACCGCTCTCCATCCCTCGCGAGCGCCTCATATTCCTCCAGCCTGTTCCGCAGCTCCCTATTCTCGCTTTGCAGACTCTCGACGCTCCCACGGCGCATCGACAGCTGTGTCTGTTGCTCACTGCGCTGGGCAGAATGCGAATGTGCATGTGAATGCGGTTCGAGGGAATTGGGGGAGCCGGGCTCAAAGAATGGGGTCTGCGGGGTGGCAGGATCGGGGGGAGACAAGGAGTAGGGCTGAGGGGTGGAGGATAGCAAGGCGCGGAGTTGTGCTTGTAGCCTGGAGACGAGCTCGGAAGATTCCTGTTCGACGGTCGCTTCGAGAGCGATGCGATCGGCTCTCAGCTTCTCCAGCTTTGCATGCAGCTCTTCCACCAGACTGTGCCAGCTCAAGATTCACTTCCCGACTTGCAGATGGAAAGACACTTACCTATTCTCATCGTCGAGCAGCGCTTGGAAGAGCTCATCGTCCTCTTCGATGGAGGTGGGCAGGGTTGGCTCGACGGCTGGACAGAATGATATTCGACGCTTTGAAGTCGACGCTTGTGTCATGACCCTTGCTTCGCTGATATCTCCTGACTGTTCCAACCCGACTTATCTTTATATATGTTATCTTTGAAGTATTCACTTTGAATCTGGTCACGCAATGGTCTCGTTGTTGCGGAATGCGGAAATGCATCAAGTGTCATTAACTTCCTTCAACATTACTCATGGCAGGAAACGCCGCAACGACCAACTCGACGAATTCCTTAGCTGTCCTTATTGACAACAGTTTATCCAGGAGAATGGACATCCAACAAGTGTTCATCCAGTCTATCCACCCCTTCCCCACCATCACACTCACCCTCCCTTCCGCGCTTCCCCTCGCCTGTCTCCCTCACCTTCTCTCACCCCTCGTCCCTGCCCACTCCTCCTCCCTCTCCTTGCTCTCAGGTCGCGCACTCCCATCCGACGGAACGCTCTCCCAGCTCCCTCATGGCCAGACCATCCGAGTGGTACCACTCATGCGCGGTGGCAAAGGCGGTTTCGGCTCCCAGCTCCGCGCCGCTGGAGGACGGATGAGTTCGCGGAAGAGGAAGGGAGAGGAGGACTACAACTCGTGCCGAGACCTCGAGGGCAGACGGTTGGGCACGGTGAAGGAGGCTAAGAAGCTGGAGGAGTATCTGAACTCGTTGCCAGAGAGGGAGAGGAAGAGGGCGGAGGAGGAGAGGAAGAGATTAGAAGACTTGAAAGAGGAGGTCAGGAGGCTGGAGGAGAAGGTGGACGGAAAGGTGGAGGGGAGTATGACTAAGAAGAGGAAGTTGGACGCGAGCGAGGTCGAGGAAGGGAGGAAGCGGGGTGACAAAGTGAGGAATGCCCTTGGTGCTGGTATGCTATTCTGTTTTTTTTTGTTGTTGCAAGGAGAGACACTGACATCGATTCAATAGCACTGAAGAAGAAGAAACTGAATCCTGAAGACAAAAAGGAAAAGGAGAAGCCTGTCAAAGCTCCTTCTGCGGCGTCCTCATTGTCTAGCTCTGGCGAAGAGAAACAGAAGGAGGAGAAGTCATCGTCTGAGGAACCTGCGGTGGTTTGAATCATTATCTGTTTGGGGGTTTTTAATTCTTTTGCTTTGTATCCATGTTGTATAGGGGATCTCGAATGATATGCAGATTGAATGAATATTAATGCCTGATATTACTACACTGCGCCAGCTCCGACCTTGGACGTCTGAACTCTGAATCCTTGACTGCCTTGAAAGTTCCCCGTAAGGATCCTGACCTCTACCACAAGCTTCAACACAGCTTCCCATTGTAACAGGAAGAAAACGGCCCACCAAAAGCTGTTGTATGCGGGAGACATCATAGCTGCCACATAGAGATCTTTCTCGCTCCTTCAGGCTCTTCGGCAACCCTCAGATTGGAACGTATTGGCGCTACATGGAAAATAAGTCAACACATAGCTTTCCCACTGGTAAGGAGGAGCGCACCAACAAGCGGATTCATTTGTGCGAGGTAGACGATAGCCCACCTATCGAGCCATCACAATAACATGAGAAGAAGGGAGAGCAGAGGAGGGACGGCGCACATAAGATAACAGCTGACGAGGGTTAGGAGAATGGAAGTGCGTATGACACTATTCCCACCCAAACAGGAACAGTTAGCGTCCGACGTGCATAGACAACAAGTAATAGCGCGTCAGGCCACCCTTTAAAGCAGGAACCAGAGCGAAAGGAGAAGACGCACAGAACATTGTCCGGGTTGAACCGAAAGGCTTTCGCAGGGGTTAGGTACCAGGATGCAACTCCGGCGAGGAGCACGATGAGGCCAACGAAGGCTACGTGGGAGAAAGGCATGGCGAGGTTCTGCTTGGATGGTCCAGGTAAGTTGTGTGGGGTGTTTCATACAACGGGACAAATACGGGCACACTTTATGCTCAACTTGGTGTGGCCTTCATGGAGGTGACACGGAACAATTGGGAACGAATACTAGTTGCATCTATATCACAGAAACTTCCCACTCGCAGACGCGAATCCCATACCTTCAGACTTCCCACTCAGCTTCAATCTCTGTCGTCCACTGTAAACCAGTTTATCGATCATTCCTGCGACCGTCAGCACACCTCCGACGATTGCACATGTCGAAGAAAGGAAGTGCGCGAGCGACTCCCGTGTCTCCGCGTGTGTTACGAGCATGGGTGAGATCTCGTACGAGAAGAAGACCCTGTTGCCTCTTTGTAAACGTCGTGGAGAGGGACAGCAGAGGAACTAACCCTGGGACTCCAGCGTAGCCGTGGCTCGTGTGGTGCACTGCGTCCATTGGTCCACTGTCGCTACTTAAATCCCGTTCGTATTGGGTCACGCTGTATTGATGCGTTCCTACTTCTTCGCCATTCAAAAACTTGAACTTGGTGCCGACCACCTTGAGGAAATATTGAAACATGCTTCATGCACCATATTAACGAAGAATCGACAAATGGAGGAAAACAAACGCACTAGTTACTTTCCTCCGTGTGTGCCCGTAGACCATCGAGAGGGTTGACAATGCCCAGTTGCTCCCTATACTTCTTTTGCTTCGAATATGACGAGTCGTCCTCATACCCTCCTTCTTGTCCTGTCCCGAAACTAAATCGGTGGATAATATGCCCGAAATCGTGTTGTTTGCCTCCTTGAAGGTAGGGAACCAAATCGTGAACATGCATCGCGTTACTTTGGAACGACCTTCCCGGAGAGAGGTGAAAATTCCCGATAACTTTGTTGACGCGAACCAAACCAGCGACATTGCACCCTTCAGTGTTCTGCTTCGCTATCTTGTCCGTCCAACCTTCCTTTACACACTAGAGATAGAATGTGTGGGTATACGCTTATGTATGAAAAGAAACAGCCTACTTGATCAACTGAATCTGGGTTCACAAAGCTCCATCCTCTTCGAACATAAGCTTCCCGTACTTCTTCGCAGGTATTACAACAACCGCTAGCTGGAGGTGCACCGCCGTAGCATGAGCCGCAGTCTAGCCTGGGCTTGAGTACTCTTTCTGTGTGGTTGCAACAAGTGAAAAGACAAACAATTCGGGTCGTTGGATGCAGCGACACGCTCAAACTCTCCCTTCAAACCTGAAAAGTAAATGTCAACAACGTTGTCCACAATGCATGGAAAGTGTACCCTTAATGCCCACAGCCTCGACCGGGTTTCCTTGTTGATCTAATCGTGTTTTGGTGATGTCGTGGTTCACATCTGTTTGAAGCGTCAGCAAATATGGGAAAATGCAATTTAAGTAATTACCATTTTGGTGCTCCCCGCTAATGTCCATAATGTCAATGCTAAGCACTGCGGAAGAAGTCAACATATTCCACAAGTAATGGTGTCAATATAACTCACAATAGCATGGCACTCTCGGAAAAGTGATATTCATTGACACACTCAGTTTCTCTCCCCGGCTCTTGTCGACTACGATTGACGGTCTCAGCGTTATCCGTCGGTAGTCGAGAAGTTCAATGAGAGTAAGGGCGAGGATTAGGCAGAAAGAGAAGAGTGTGACTGTAAGGAAATAGCAACAGCACCCAATCCAACCAGAAATGTTGTTACTGCGCCAAGTTCCACGTAGGCAGAAAGAGCACTAACGCATTCCACCAAAGCCAGTCTTGACCTTTACATCCTCCATGGTCTACAATGTACGTTACACCCATTCCCGTCATTCCAACAGAACGCATACCTTGCCAAAGGCATCCAGGCCTCTGAAGGACTGCGCGAAAAGTCCTCGAGCCATTTTGAAGTCGATTCACCACAACCGCACGTGGAGGTTTGGAGGGTGTCAGGGGGGGTTAAGAGGGCAAGGGCTGTTGGAAACCGCGTTGATTGGAGCTGTTTCCAAACTGTGTAGCGAGGTCGTGAATAGTGAGCAGGATCCGCAGAAGTTTGGCGAGGAAGGCTCAAGTTCGGGTGGTCGGAAAAAGACGATCTTCAATCAACTTTCCCTGGATCTACCATCGCTGTCGCCTCAAATCTGAGAGTCACAAAGATTTTATTCCGCAAGGATTACTTGTAAGCGTGCTCAAAAGATCTATTTCTCGGATGCTAATCAGGCGGATCAGATAAAACATCTTACTGGTACTCGTCCCGAGTCCTGTTGAGCACAGATATCTGATCGCAAGGGCAGATATAAAAATGGGAGTTGAAATCGAGAGAATCAGTCCCGGTGACGGAAAGACGTACCCCAAAAAGGGACAGACCGTTGTCATTCACTACGTCGGAACACTCACCGATGGCTCGAAATTCGACTCCAGTCGCGATAGAGGAAGCCCCTTCGAGACTCCCATTGGAGTTGGCCGCGTTGTCCGTGGATGGGATGAAGGTAATTCTGTCGTATTAATTTTGATCTTGCGACTCGTACTCACGGAGCGATAGGCGTCGTACAACTATCTGTTGGAGGTATGACGTCTCAAACTATATCAATTAATTTGATGCGAGTTGCGAACAGAGAAAGCGCGCCTTATCTGCTCTGCCGATTACGCTTACGGAGCCAAGGGTATGTGCAACTTTCTTTCTCTCCTTAAGCTGATCTTTCAATTAGGATATCCCCCGATCATCCCCCCAAACGCGACCCTTACGTTCGAAGTTGAGCTCTTAGCCATTAAGTAATCGATCTAGTGCACGTGAGCTATGATTTCTATCAAAAGTGGGTCTTGGGGTAATTATGGCTCTGGAGGATTTGAAAGATTGTTTGAATTGTCTTGTCGACCTGGCTGAGAAACTGTTGTTGTATGGGTGGCCTGTTTCTACTTATCTGAAGGATATCGTCCACATAAAGAATGACACGGTCCCTTTACATCCGTCATATGCATGGCCTTATCTACTGAAGGGCTGACTTAAGATCTCGTCCCGATATCAGTGATCAATGCAAGAAGAGCTGGCAGGGGTGAGTGCCGCATTCGTGAACTTTATCTTGGATCGTTGCTCCTCACAAAAATTTTCGCAACAAAACCAACACCAGAGGTTCGTGGCGAGTAGGCATCTGCAACTGCATATTCTAGGAATACAGTACACGCGGGGAAAGGCGTTGTTGTTAAGTTTAGCATCTTAGGGATTTGGTGCTGGAGTGGTAAAGACACCGCATTGGTTACTTGTTTGGAGCTTGCAATAGGTACGGTTCTGCAAATATGTGATATGGGTGCTGTTGTAAACTCTGCCATCAATGCGTTGAACTTGCTGCGACGCACTTAGAGTACAGTTTGGAGCAAAACTGACAAATTGTTGTCTTCTTGCTGTAGAGCTTACATTGGAGCTTCCAACTTGCTCAGGATGCCTCGTAAACCTCTGTAAACCATTAGCTGCTGCTCAGGGAGCCATTCTGACGTGCTTGAAGAGACGACCGAATACTTGACCTCATTTCGCGAGGCATCGAAAACAACCACCGGTCTTTCATAGTGCTCGTGGGAGACCGCGCAAAGGCCCACAATCAAATTGTCAACTTGCATTTTTTGCTGGCGCAGAAGCAGACCACCCGGCCGAATGTCCTGTTTTGCTACAAAAAGGAGCTTGGTTTCACAACCAATCGCAAAGTTCGACAAGAGAAGATCAAGCGGGATGTCAAGCGCGGAATCCGAGATCAAAATGATATGGACCCCTTCGAGCTTTTCGTTTCAGTGACAGATATTCGATACACATACTACAAGGACACCCACAAAATACTTGGTCAGACCTTCGGAATGCTCGTACTGCAAGATTTCGAAGCAATCACCCCCAACATTCTCGCGAGAACCATTGAAACTGTGAAAGGCGGCGGCCTTGTTGTCCTCATCCTGCAGGGAATGCGGAACTTAAGGCAACTCTACAGTATGTCGATGGACGTCCATGATCGCTATCGTACAGAGTCTTCAGAAGATCCCGTCCCTCGTTTCAACGAACGATTCATCCTTTCTCTCGGTAATAACCTGGGCTGCTTAGTAGTAGATGACGAACTTAATATTCTACCTATTTCTCAGACCGACCGAGTGAAACCAGAATCAAAGCCGAATCGCCAATCAGAGGATCTTGCAAAGGTCAAAGAAAGCTTAAAAGACGTTGTCCCCACTGGGCCAGTAGTCAACGAAGCGAAAACGGTGGATCAGGCGAAGGCGCTCTTACTGTTCTCGGAAGCAATAACAGATCGGCGAGCGTCTTCCATGGTGGCGTTGACAGCTGGTCGAGGTCGTGGAAAGTCAGCGGCGCTCGGGTTGGCACTTGCTCTGGCGATTGCAAATTCGTATGCCAATATATACGTGACATCGCCTTCTCCAGAGAATTTAGGAACGCTCTTCGAGTTCCTCTTCAAAGGGTTGGATCAGCTTGGATACAAAGAACATCTCCATTACGATGTCGTTCAATCGACGTCCACAGCTTGGAAAGGTGCAGTCGTTCGAGTCAACCTTTTTAGAAATCATCGTCAGACAATTCAAGTAAGCTGTCTAAAGTATCACAGTAAATCTAAGCATGACATCGTGTGCAGTACATTCGACCAGAAGATTCGCAAGTCCTAGGTCAAGCTGAGCTTCTCGTGATTGACGAAGCAGCAGCCATCCCCCTTCCACTCGTCCGCGCTCTGCTAGGACCATATCTTGTTTTCATGTCGTCGACCGTTAGTGGATATGAAGGGACCGGTCGTTCACTTTCCCTGAAACTGCTACAGCAACTACGGAAGGCAGCTACAGAACCTTCTTCTGTCCAAGGAGGAAAGGATCCTGTACGAAAAGATGTGAAGGTATTTCGAGAAACCAATTTGGAGGAACCGATACGTTATGGGCGAGACGACCCTGTGGAGGCTTGGCTCAATCAGCTGTTGTGCCTGGATACGAAAATAGGCTCGTCTCTCACCAGCAAGAACCCGCAAGGCTGCCCACATCCCTCGACCTGTGAACTTTATTACGTAGAACGGGACACCCTTTTCTCTTTCCATCCTGCCAGTGAAGCATTTCTCCAGCGGATGATGGGCCTGTATGTCTCTAGCCACTACAAAAATTCTCCCAACGACTTGCAGCTCATGTCTGATGCGCCGGCACACAACCTCTTCGTCCTGTTGCCTCCGATAAAAGAGGATGGCAGTCTTCCGGAGCCATTAGTTGTCCTCCAGGTACACCGCTTGCCGTTTAAAGTGTGGTCTGATGTGCTTTAGGTTGCTCTCGAGGGTCGCATTTCACGTGAGGCAATTAGGAAGTCACTCTCTCGCGGATTGCAACCTGGAGGAGATCTCATTCCATGGACCCTTTCCCAGCAGGTGCGCAGGAGATTTTCATCGTTCACTCGCTGAGAAGTTACTATAGTTTCAAGATGACGAATTCGCATCTCTTTCTGGTGGCAGAGTTGTCCGAATTGCGACACACCCTGACTACGCTTCAGTGCGTACTGTCTTTGCATCGTGGTTGAAGCCTAAACAGAATTTAGATGGGCTACGGATCCCGGGCTTTACAAATTCTAAAGGACTTTTATACCGGCAAACTGCTCAATCTCGATGAATCTGCACAAGTGCCTCGTTTCGAGAGCTTCAAGGACGCTTCCCTGAAGAATTCGGTATGGATAAGATATGCAGCATAATTGTGCCTAACAGGTGGGCAGGATGCTAACCTCCAATCCGAGTCAATCACTATTCGAGATGTCTCCAAAATGCCTGCTCTCTTGCAACGGCTATCAGACCGTCGACCCGAACCTCTAGACTATCTAGGCGTTTCGTTTGGTCTCACATCTCAACTGTTCAAATTCTGGAAGCGATGTGGCTATGCGCCTCTGTACCTTCGACAAACGCAGAACGAGCTCACTGGTGAACACACATGCATAATGCTCACAAACCTAGAAAACAATGACACGAAGCCTTGGCTGCACTCCTTTGCGGATGGCATGTTTTACCTGTCCCCACGTCCTATTTGCTGACACCCTTCTACTCAGATTTTCGTCAGCGCTTTCTAGCACTGATATCCTTCCCATGCTTCGCCGACCTACGTTCAATCACGGCTCTGAGTTTTCTGGATGCTCTTCCCCCGCCCAAAAGTACAGCAGGTGTGTCTCAGGTCACCCTGAGGCGAACTCTACTTATCCTTTATCCAGCGACATCCCAAGAAATACGCACTATGCTCACACCATTTGACCTGAAACGTCTGAGCGCATACGGCAATAATCTGCTAGATTATCATGTCATTGTCGATCTGCTACCTAGAATAGGACTACTGTTCTTCTCAGGCAGGTTACCTCCAGATTTTGATCTCTCGGGTGTCCAAAAGTCTATCCTACTTGCACTCAGCCTACAGCGCAAATCAATTGAAGCAATAGAAGTGAGTTATCCCTTTTGGTTTCATGACACGCTCACATGGTTGCAGGCGGAGTTAAACCTTCCAGTGAACCAGATTTTGGCTCTTTTAGTCAAAATCATACGGAAGGTTGCCACGCTCTTTACCCAACTCTCAGCCGACGAGCAGGCTCCTTCAGCAGGGTGAGGTAGCTTATTTCCCCATGGAAATCAAATCTGATTTGTTGCTGCAGAGAAAAGCCCCTCGCAGAGGACATGGATGTCGACGAAGCACCACCGGACCGGCCAAAGAAGAAAAAACGGAAAGAGCGAGCGTAGTCGTTGGCAGAGAAGCCACATCCGACGAGGTTGTTGACTCCATCTAGTACCTCAACGAGGACTTCGTGCAAGACATTGAAGAAGATCAGCTTGTTACAACACCTGGAGCTATCGAACTCATGTCACTGAACCCTTGCTTGCGTAGTTCTGCTTCGAAGGTGAAGACTGTAAACCAGCACATTTTCGAATTACAATCAGTTCAATCAATATAAGAGTAGCAAAACTAAAAGCTTCGCGCCTTTTGTTTCCACTTCTGTGTAACTTTCACAAGCGCAGTCTACTGACATCTGGGAGCAAAAGTTTCACAGCAATGCCCAGCAGGAGTCATTGCAACCAGCCAGCAGAAAAGAGCAGCAGGAAGGATGACGGGATAATGAGCATAAAAAACATGTGCAACATGACAGGGAGTCACGAAACTTTGACTTGCGGTCGGATTATGATGCTCCGAATTGAGAACAGATATTCGTGACGAGGACGACAAAATGTTTGCTCTCTGGCTTTCCCTACTCCTTTTCGCCCTCTCGCGAGCGCAGGACTTCCCGTACAACGTCACAGATATTACCGGAACCTGGTGCTCAGGCTGGGGGAATACGGTCGTTACAGGTCCCGTACGTCTTGTACCCTCATCATTCTACCCACCGACATCTAGCAGGCATTCGCCAATCCTCTCAACTTCACATTCAACCCTCCGGAGACAAGAGGAATATCGTACAGCTTTACCGGTGATGGGTTTTATGAAGAAGCGCAGTATCGCTATCTAAGCAATGGTCCGTGTTCCCATCGTCATGTATTTTTGGGACGAGAAAGGAGTGACAACCCCTTGGTGGACAGCATCGGACCCAAGTTGCCCCAAAGTCATTCTTATCTGGCAGCATGGCACATATAATCTCCACTCTAATCAGTCAATTACTACCCTCCCGATTCCAGAGGATGGAAGGATCAGGATAGACGACCCCTGCGCTGGACAGACTTCCACCGTCTACTATTATAATGAACCTGGTCTCTACACTAACTGGACGATCACCATCTCGGAGAATCATCAACAGTACATGCTCCAGCTTGCCCGATATGATGGAGCACTCTTGCCGCGGATGTATCTGACATATAAACCGTATGCTAATCCCCCTTTTTGAGGAAGGTGAAGGGTTGAAGTTTGTCCCAAAGGCCAATGATGTATCCCCCTTATCAAATCACGACCAACATCACTCTTGCGGATCAGAGCTTGTGCGTTATTTCTGTTTCCATGCTCGTTCAGAAGGGTACTGAATGTCGCCGCAGGATCAACCAATACACCAATTACGGTAAGAAGTAATGGCTCTGCCGCAAACTCGCGATTGTACACTGGTCTACCTCTCTTTAATCCACGGACATTTCTGTTTTTCCTTCCGCTGAGTATAGGATGAACCTTTTCCTCAGATTTCTGAGTACTTGGACGCTTTCTCACCCTGTATATCCCTGTTTTTTTTGCGTACTGCAATGCTTCATTGGCTTCGCCACGCTTACACATGGAGCATGTTTCAATTAAATTGAAAGAATGTCGAACGCGTCTATTCATGCCACCACGTCACTGACATTTTCCCACTTCCCCTTCAGATCCTCCTTCCAAAGTGTGACTTTCCCATCTCCACTTGCGACAGCGAGAACATTGCCTGCTACAGACCATGAAACACGCCAAACCACGTCAGGGAACTGGTTCGAGTTTCCAACCTGGAGGTGGGTTTTCGACCAAGCGGCTTTAGGAGAATCTTGCGTCCAGATTATCACTTGCTTGTCCTGTTCACGAGCTGAGTAGAGGGCTTTGACGAGAGAAGAGAACGGACCTGTCCAGCAGTAGCGATGTAGCTCTTGGGAAGTCCGATATTTGGAGCCCATGCCACATCTCGGACCCAATCTGAATGACCCTCCAGCACATCCTCCTCCGCCCAAGACTTCGAATCCTCCCTATGTTCACGCGCACAATCAATATGATACTCAACATGCCTGTGGCAAGAAGTCCACCAACCTCCAGGCCCAGAGTTTGACCATCCCATCGCAGCCACCCGATGCGAAGCGTCTAATCTTCGTCACTGTCGAGGCTTGATTTTGTAGGCGTGGAGCAGTTGAGGGTACCAAAGAGCCACTCGGTGTAGCTGGTGCCCAGCTGACAGCGTTCGCTCCGATTGTGTGCGCAGGGAACATCTGTGCATCCCAAGTGCCATCATCTAAAGGTCCGCATCTCAGCGCCCTCAGTTAAGAAAGAAGAATAAAGACCCACTGTTAAATGTCAACACACTCACTTTCCCGTCGCTCGAAGCGCAGGCGAGGATGGGGCCAAGTTCGTGAGGTGCCCAAGAGATGGAGTTTACGCTCGCCGAATGAAGAGTGTGCTCTTTTATTCTGTTCCATCCTCCTCCATGCTCCGTCTCCTTCCATACTATCACTTTCCCGTCGTAGGAGCAAGAAGCGAGGATGTTCCCGAACGAGGGATGAGCAAATGAGAGTTGCCACACTGGTCCTTCGTGCCTTTCGGTTTTGAATGCTGTCAGCCACGAGAAAAGGGAAGAAGTAGGAAGCAGTACCCTCGTAGTGTGTCGATAAGTTTGTGACTTCCGTCCGGCAGAATGTCGAAAATCTTCACTGTTCTGTCAGAAGAGCAAGTCGCAAGACGTGTCGAATAGTAGTCGAGTTGAGCATCATGCTGCAGACCGCAGGCCGCTATTTCAGCTGACTGAAAAATTAGAGAGCACACTCACGATCATGTCCTCATGCTGAGTCTCGATCTGCGTAGGTCCAGCTTGACTTTGCTTGCTCGTCATGATATAAGTATGTGGTGGAATAAGATGAACCACCTCAGTTGCAAAGGTCACGTGTCCACTTGCTTTCAACCCTCACTCCAACAACGAACTTGACCCAGAGAACAACAAACGGCGAAACGAACTATTCTCAAATGGCAGACCAGGATCAGATTGACAGCGAAATGATGGGTCAACCCATCATGACAGACCCTGGACACCCTTTCACTTTCAATCGGGAGGTTCCAATGCCTCAACAAACTTACGAGCAGATTACTGCTCCCATGCGAAGTGAGAGGAAGCAAAACAGTGCCTGTGGTACGTACCTTTATTCGCGAGGGAACTGGGTATAAATAGAGGCATAGACGCCTGCAGGTTGCGGAAGGTGAAGTGCTTCAAACAACCAGGTGAAGAGAAGTAGGTACCTTTGGTCACCTTTCTCTTTTGATCGCTTAACTTTATGTGCAAGGTGCCAGCACTGCAAGGCTAAGAAGCTGGAATGCACGCGATACTACGTTACGCTAGCGTCAAGCTATTCCAATAAACGGGGGACAAAGCGCACCAGGGCTCCGGCCACTGAGGGTTCTTCGTATGCATTCCATACCATTCCATACCATTCATCCTCCCTGGTCCAGCAAATTTGAACTGTGTGGCAGAAAATCCGCACGATTGGAACAGTCGTCGACCGTGCCCGCCTCTTTTGAGTTTAAGGCAGGCAAATACGTTCAGGTTCGACGCACAGAGAAGGGGGATCTCTGGTCTGAAGATCCGCACAAAATCGTTCAAGTGATCTACAAACCTGTAGCCGTCATCTTGGACGACGAGAAAAACGCAGCAATCTCCATTGACCTAGTTCGTCCCTATATTCAGCCAACCAACGACGGCCCACCTCCTGCTTCTTCACATACCCAGCAGCAGCCGCAAGATCCAAATAGCCCTGAGATGCCTGGCCTCTCCACTTTCTTTCCTCCTACGCAAATGCAGGCGCCATACTCTCAAAATGCCGAACCATACGACAATCAAAACATTCCCGTCCCACAGGAAAACGGTTCCAACAACTATGGTTATGATGAACATTTTAACGCCTGATATACCCTTCTATTTTCGTTTCAACATTAGGATTTAATTTCTGTGAACATTCTGTTGATCCTGAGTAGCTGTACAGTAGTAGCACGGTGAAGCGCTGAATTCTTGTTCTCAATGAAATCATGAACATGATTGTTCACTCTTCGTTCCCGCTTCTTCGATGTGTCTCATCAGATTTCCGATTGTTGGCCCAGTTGAACAAGCAGGCAGCAAAAAATTGATATCAACTTGAAAATCCAATCCCTTTGGAGGGATTCTCGGATTGCAATATACTATAACGAGCTACAAGGTCAAACAAATTGTCGCCTCCGGAATTTACGGTAGCATCGATGAGCGTCCGAATAGCGTGTCTCAGCAACTTTGTCTCCTTGTCATGCTCTAGATTGTGAATAGGTGGAGGGTCTGCAAAACGAAGTAAGCGCAATACGAAGTCAACTGTCACTTCAGGATCTATCAAAGCAAAAGAACTCATGGGATGGGACAGAATTCAGTACAGCGAAAGAGCGCACCGATAGTGACAAAGAGGGCGATGTGGTTCTCTCGACAGCTTAGATCGTGACAGACGCCACCTGAAGCTTCAATGTTACAAAGCGTGTTTTGCCAGAAGCTCGGCGGACCCTTCGCGTTGGCTGAAAATGTTCGTAACGATGAGCTAAAGGAGAGTGAGTCGCCCATCCGCGACTGATCGAAAATCAGGGGCGGAGATTCTTGAGTTTGTGGACTCGAAATCAAGGAGCGTAAGCTTGGGTATCTGAAAAACGGCGATATATATGGGCTAAAATTCAGGGAAGAGGACTACCCAGCGATCTCCCTCAGGCATTGACAGAAGAAGAAAGAAACCTCACGATGGGCTCCTGATGCACGGCCGAAACTGTTGTTACCGTCATCTCTCCACATATTCACTAATGGTCCATACAACTTACACTCGTTTCGGAGTGTTTCAGGCTGTGCAGCTGTTAAAGTCAACTGCAAGCGGATCGGGAGGACGGACCTGGCGAGGCGGACTGGTGTTTGTGTCAAGGGTTTTCACGTCTTTTGAGCTGTCTTCTTCGGAGTGAGCCGACAGCTTTTTGCTCTTCTTCGCTTCCAATCGCGCTATCTCCTCCTTAAGCCTTTGCACCTGATCCTCCTTGTATGATACACGAGGTGTGGGCGGAGGAATTCCGATCAAGCTGGATTCTTCGTCCTCCGATAAATCAATGATAAGTTGACTTCCCGTCGGGAAATGATTGCTTCCCCTAAAGGAATGCTGACGTGGTACAGGTATGGGAGAGGCGACAGTTGCTGCTTTACTGATTAGCAGACGAGGAGAAACACCTCGACCCTTTTCTTTAGAGTTCGAGGAAGCACTCTGGTTGGACACTAGAGGGCTTGCCGAGACTGTGGGAGAGGGAAGGTTGAGATCACGAAATGCTCTCGTTACCAATCCTTCGCCTACTCCGACAGACTTGATCAAGTACTCATGTGATACCCCAACTTCTACTAGCTCTTTAATGAGCTTTCTGCACTCCTCATAAAGGTCTGCTCCCTTCCTACTGGTGCCTATTTACCTATGATCAGATCGAACGGGCATGTCAGCAGAAGGGTACCAGTTGACACGGTTTTGGGATGTCGTGATGGCGGGTCACTGATTTCCCCTTCTTCAATTTCTCCCTCCTCTTTGGTCTCGACCATTGACACGGAAACAGCCATGGATACTGCGGGGTTTGACAATTCGCGCTGAGGTTGTGTTGGTTTTCTCCCGTCCGGTTCTGACGTTCCTGCTTGTCGCTTCCTCTTGCGCGACGCCTGAACGAGTTCCTTCAACTTCTGCTCCTGAGAAACTTGAAGCTCCGTCACCGACCTATTCGCGTTCATCGTTCAGTCTCTGCTGAAACCGCCAAGTTCCGCAACAAAACAACGGCCCCGGCAAACAAGCAACAAGCCCTGTTCCTGCAAACGATGAGGAGAAAAGCTGCTCAGATAGACAACTCATTTGCTCAGGCAGTGTACGAAGCAGTTCGCACAGTTCCCCACGGAAAGGTCTGGCCTTTGAGTTCCCATGAGACCAACCACTGACTCATTCGATGCTTAGGTGACGTCCTATGGTTCCACAATCCACTCTTTCTGTAACACCATTGTTGACAATCCTGTGAAGGACATATTGCGAAGCTGATTCACCGTCCCAAGAACTGGCGCCTTGTCGGCCAGGTCCTGAAAGAGCTCCCTCGGGGTCGAACGGACCCTCAAGACGCGTCTCAGTTTGTTCCCTGGCACAGAATTGTCAAGTCGGACGGGAGGATCGCGCCGAGACCTTCCGCAAGTAATCAGGGGGATCAACTCAGACTTGAAGGAGTCGAGGTGAACCGCGTTCAAGGATCTGAGGAATATGTGCTTGTTGAAGAACGCGTCAATATGTCCAAGTATGGGTGGTTTCCCAATCCTGACGTTTTTGAATGAGACAACACTTTGAAAATAAGCAACAGTGAGAGGCAGAGAGATAAAGAAGTAAGGATGTCGTGAATTACAGTACAAACAACACAGATTTAGACGTTACGACAAACAAGTTATCCCCATCTCCATGCAAGGGGATGCCAAGGAGATATAAGAATTACATAGAGGGATGGGGAACTTGAACGTCCTTACAAAAGCAGTGAAATATGAATGTAACATGTAGGCATTTTGAATCGTCTGTCCATTCCCACTTCTGTTTTGTCAGTTGAATGATAAAGGAGGTAGAGCAGGGCTGTTATGAGATCTTGCTCCTTCCCTCCTCTGATGCATCTTGGCAGCGGCAATTCGCCGTTCTGTGGCGGAAACCCCGTCGCACTTTTCGATGACTACAGCAGGCAGATCGTAGTGGGCTTTTCGAGCGAGATCAATGTACCGTGCCAACTCGAGATGGACACTTGGGTAATAGGTGGTCGAGCATTTGCGTAACGTCTGGTATTGAAAAATCAACTTTGGTGTCGGATGATCGAGGAGACAACTAACCATGAGTATCCTCTCTAAACCGCTCTCAAACAGATCATGATGGAAGCGATACGCGTCAGTATCTGACGGACAGGTCCTCGCTAAGGCATTGATGAGTTTGAAATGCGTTGCCTGTTCTCGATTCTCAGCTATACGGTCGGACGGCAAAAACGAACGAACACAATAGGCCATTGCCTCAAACTCCACGCCTCCGGTCATGCCACCTGGTACCTTGGGAGCCTCCATTTCGTCTTGATTCATTTGCCTTAAATCACCGAATGTATTTTGCGAGTGGCAGAAGACCCTAATTGTTGTACCTTCGGCGGTAGTTATATGGCAGTAGTTAAAACATACCAGAAATAATCCATAAGAACACCTAAAAATTCGGAAAGCCAATTCTTGTAAATCCTTGGTCGATGGACCTCTTGCATGAAATCAGGTTTGCTCTCTTGTTTTGGATCCGGCGGGCCGACAATCAGGCTTCGAACAAGTAAATGCGCTGAGCGTCCTGGTGCAGCCATAGGAGGAGTGGAACTTCTGTAATGCCTAAACTCGGATCTTCTGGGAGAGCCAGATGGTGAATACCCTCCTCCAACCAGAGGGGAAACGGCTACATCCATATTGGATGTGTGGCTGGCAGGGTGATTCGGGCTAAGTTGGACAGGGAGTTTCCATTCTTCTGCGTTGAGGGATCGGGTACCATGGGGGAATATTTCGAAGAGTCCCAAAATAAGTTCAACAATAATTTGTCGGATAGGAAGGTCGCCTGGCTTCTTTTCAGACAAAAGTAACGAGGTGAGCTGAACGAAAGGGGATGGTGAGTGCAACGCAAGAGCGGAGCGACCGGCCTTGACAAATGGTTAAAGAAAGTGATAGGATTGCTAGGAGCCTCACCTCAGTGGTCAATAAAGCTTTGAGGCATTTCCCAAGCTCATGCAACACCTGATCATCATGTTGCTCTTCCCTCCATTCCAATTCCAAAATCTCCTTTAGTTTACCCAACAATCCGCCGTATCCCCCAAGCAAGATCCACTCTTCAATCCAGCTAGGAGGTTCATTCCTCAACAATATCCTAAGCTTTTTCACATCCGCTGGCTCGAGCTTCGCCAGGGATCTAACCTTCATAAGGACTGCAAAGTAAGCAGGGCTGGTGTCATCGTATGCAGCAGAGCTGCCGACATTGCCGCCTCGCGACTTGGGACGGGTGAGATTACTGATGAAAGAGCCGCGAGACGGTGGGCGCTTCGTTGGGGGAGACACTAACTCCCATTCGGTTTCCAGTGCGAGATCAGCGAGGGAAGGAGAGGCAGAAACACGGCCATCTGGTGTCACTGGGCGTGAAGGTAGGAGAGAGGCAGCGGACGGAGCAGTCCGTAAGGTGTGACCGGATTGTTGAGAGCTGGAACGAAGCATGCTCAGTTTGACAGCTGGCTCCAGACTTGCCATTTTGGAACGGACAGAGGCGGGGATTTGCATCTTATCCTATGGAACACATCAGTGATGTGGGAAAGTGGGATGTGAAAAAACGTACCATGAGCTTCTCAAAATCCTGATCAACCCCATCGTTCTTGCCTGCCATGGGACTGCCCAGAGTATTTGCCCTCGCCCGGGACTTGGCATGTCCATCCGATCCCTTGCTTTCATGGTTCTCTGCGCGTTCCGTGTTCCGCAAAGGCGATGATCCTGTGCTAGGGAACTCGCTTCTACTTCTACTGTGACCATTTGGCCTCGACTTCGTGGGGGTGGACTGCAGCGGCGTTGGATCAGGAGGTGGGATGTTAGCCGCGGCTCGTTGCACTTTGGCAAAAGTGCGAGAAAGGTCAACCCCTGAGCGGGCTTTCTGGATCGAAGTAGCTTTGGCCATAGGGGTAGACGTATCCTGTGGGGGTGAAACTGGAGATGTCGATGCCTTGAATGAGATAGGAGTAGTGGATTCATTTGCTCGTAACTGAGGTGATATAGGAGTCGTGGTGATTTTAAAGGACAAAAGGGTCGACTCGTCCGCTCGCGGAGAATGGGATGTGTACGGCATCATCCGGGGTGAAGGTACAGCTTCAGGAGTTGTCCTACTGACAAGTTTGGAGCTTGGTCTATGTCGCCAGTCATCACTTCCACTATTGCTAGTTCGCTCCAGCAGCTTTGGCTCTTCAGGCTTCATTTTGACAGGTTTCGAACTTGGATGTCCTAGACCGATACCTCCAGGCCCTTTCCCAAAATGAGGCGGTGATGTGGACAGCGTTTGCTTCGTGGGGGAGGAGTACTTGTTGGGCGAGGACGGCGCGACGACTGAATGCTGCAAAGGTGTAGACGGAGGAGTGATCTCTTTCACAGGGAGGGATGGAGGGACTGGTAAGCTTTGTTGTCTTTTGACTGGTGGAAGATTGAGACCAAGAAGAGGAGAAGGAGGGCGCGGAACGACGTCTTCCGTAGGGCTGAAAATTGGAGAGTTCGCACGCACCATATCATCCCCAGTAAGGATGGAAAGATTTGCCACGTTGGAGGGCGATTGAGAACGCTTTTGCTGGAATTCTCCGGCCGTAAACCTCCCGTTCGCAGAGCCAGATGGCTTATCCGTGAACAACTGAGCCTCGCCTAGAACTTCGTCTCGTTGCCGAAGACGTGAACTTCTTTCCCTTTCATTCTGGTCCAAGTCCCAATGCCCAGGATTCAGGGCGACGCTTTGTGGGGGAAAGATAGGACGAGGAGATGGCGGAGCGTTCCTTCGTTCTTTCCCTTGAGAAACAGGAGATATAAAAGGAAGCGCAGAAGAGTTGGGAGACTGAGCCGTGTATAGAGGCATCCGATGGTAAGACGAGGCATTTGCCTCCATGTCTCTGGTATTTGGGCTTTGTAAAAGAAGTGGCTCGGGTTTTGCTTCGAAAGCATGTGCGTGGTAAGGCTTGGATGGTGCGAGACTTCCAGAGTCGTAGGCGGATACCAAATCTCGTACGTTTTTCCCTTTCTTTGCCTCCTTCCCTTGCTTCATTTTGGGTTCCGCCTCCCCTTCGTGAGCTAGAGACTTGTCTTTCGATACCACTTCTCTCGCAGCGCTCAAGAACTTCTTCATCCCTGCTTGTACCTCGGATGTCTTTATTCCACCACCTCCGCCTCCAGCCCAGACGCTCTTCTTCTTCCCGCCTTTTTCTGGGGATGATGGCGGGGTTCTGCCATGAGGAGGAGACTTTACCAGTGGAGGAGTCTTGGACGATACCTTTGATGGCGGCCCGGAAGGATTTCCCCATCGAGCTGCATGTCGCGCATCGGCATTGGGATCATCTGGTATAGAGAATAGCTTGCTGACGAGGCCGGATTGTTTCGTCGGGGAGGCCATAATCAAACTGCTGGTATTTCGTCGTTGTTTAGTCTCCACAGACGCGACGAGAGCACGTGATGCGCATCTGCTTCATGCTGTCCGCGAATGCTGCCAAAGAGTTCAAGTGCCTTGCTAACATAAAGTAAATAGAATCACTCAAGAAGTTACTGGGTAGTCAATTGAATTAATATAACTATCATTGTCATTATCGCAGCAGGTAATGTTTATCAGTTGCCCTCACAGATGTTTACGACCTTCCCGCACACAGGAACAATATTTCCCCTCAGAAGAGCTTAGGCTTTGCAATTGCTTCAAGTGAGACTTCTTATGTCTGGTTCAATAGTAGTGGAATTGTTCTTATCTAATCGGCCAGATCACAACCAGCTGAGATGTTCAGGGCATGCCTGTTCCGTCCAATCCTTTTGCCGCGACTGTACCACTCTGCAACTCGTGCAGCGCCGAGTTTTGTTTTCGACATTGTCCGTCCATCCTATGTCCAGCTTTCTTTACTTCGCCAAGTGACCTGCTCGCTCAAACAGGATGGAGTGCTCACACTCGGTTCGAAGGCGACACCACGAGCTCAGCAAGCTCTTCAGCTTCTCAACTCGAGGGGAATCAACTGGATGCTCATGACCAATGTACGTTTCGTTTGATTCAGAACTATCACTCTGACCTGCACAAAAGGGAGGCGGTTCTCTGGAGAGTGAACGAGCTCAGCGGTTAACAAGCCAGCTAGGTGTTGAAGTGCGTTCATTGTTTTCTGTACACTGTTGAACTTAGGGTTCCAAGGGAGGTAGAAGAAAGGCGACTGCTGCAGGCACATACACCGTTCAAAGATCTCTCTGCACAATTCAAAAATGCTCCGATCCTGGTAATCGGAGGGCGAGGCAATAAGGGAAGAGAGATCGCAAACGCGTCAGGACATCGTTTTCGTTCCCCTCTCATCACTAACGTTCATGTTCTCAAGGTATGGGTTCACTCACCCTTTCATACCGTTAGACTTTCTCGATGCCACCCCTTCCTTGTACCCCTTCTATCAGATTTCTGCTGCTGAAAAAAAGTTCACGCAGCCTCCCGTTGCCTTGGAGGATATCGGGTGCATATTAGTCCTGCATGACTCGCGCAACTGGGGACTAGATACTCAGATTATTTCTGACATTATCACTTTATCCAAAGCGGCCGTCAAAATATATTTCTCCAACCCAGATCTTTTGTGGAGCAATGAGTATCCGCTTCCGAGATACGGACAAGGAGCTTTCCAGGCAGTTGTGAAGACGCTTTGTCAAACGGAGAGCGAGAAGGTGGAGATGTGCGCCAGCTATTCCTCCCAGTTTGCATAGCTAACTTAACCAGAGTACAATATGGAAAACCTACAAAGAGGGCTTATATATGGGCGGAACGTATGCTTCGAGAAGAAGCGGAACGGCGTAGTCAACAATTAGCAGAGGTATTCATGGTAAATTCTTTCTCGTTTTGGACTGCTCAATGTCCATAATGCGCCGCATAGATTGGAGACAATCCTCATAGCGACATAGCTGGAGCAAACGCAATGGGTTGGACATCGGTTTTGGTAAAAACGGGCGTGTTCCAAGGAGGTGCGAACAGTGAAGAATATCCAGCTGCCAGGGTAGTGGATGATGTTTACGTACGCCGTCGTCCTTGTTCTCCCTGTTGTCTGTTGTCTCACATTCGATTCGAAACGAGCATAGGATGCAGTAAAGTGGGCTTTGAAGAAGTCAACAGAATCATCATAGGGTCCTGTTTCCGTTCCTCTCCACGCTCGAAATCCCCATTAGCACGGTTGGGAGTGTTTGACTTCAGTCGAACCACAGGTAAAATTGTCAAATAAGACATCACACCTCTCCGAATGTCTTACAGCATTGGCATAGTAGAAGCGAAACATATGTTGCATGAGCATATAGGTAAAAGACATGGATCACTCGTCCCCGTCTGCAGAGGACTTGATGAGAGCAATCTTGGCTTTAACGTTTCTAATACACTCCTCAGTTCATCAGGCATGAAAGATAATAGTTGACGTACTCTGCCCTTTGTTCCTTGGTGAGTTTGGTCGCTTTGTACTTGCGACTTTCAGCCTTCCACTTTTCGACGTCCTTGGGAGTGGGTTTTGCGAGCGGATCCTCCCGAATCTTTTGGTGAGCCTCCTTATAAATGTCCTCAATGTCCGCACTGCTGATATCTTCTTCCATATACTTGGCAAATTGCTTCTTGAACCTCTCGTCATCTTCTTCCTCAAGCGACTCCATGTACTCCGAGACATGCAGACCGTAAATGTAGTTTTTAAGGACTTCTGAGTCGAGCTCTTTACTCTCAGGGTCGTAACCAGGGAATCTGGAACAAGTTCAATCAGCATAGTTTCTGATGGACCTGTAGTGACACACCTGTTTTCGGAGTGAGGGATAAGGATTCCACCATCACTTGCCCCTTTCAATGCGCCGAAAACACGCGATCCAGTGGATGTGCGCTTAAGACCAGTGTCTTTACTGCCACTAAGAAAGGTATGCGACAAATCACAACAGCATCACTCACCAAGATAACACTTGAATGGGCGGGGACCATCCTCAATAGGATCAACTAAAGATATGGTTCCATCAGGCTCAGTTTGACCCTGGTACTTATCGGCCAAGCCTAGTTTAGTCAGGGCCCGGCGGGCGACGAGAAGTCCGGTTGCGTAAGCGGAGGCCCAGTTCGTCAATCCGACTTTAATACCGTAATTTGGTAGTTCGTGAGCGTATGCAGCTGCTAGGACGAAGTCGCCCTGAAGCTTCGCGTGAACAATCTATCGATAGTTGTCAGCTCTACCCCCAAGAAAGAGTTAACATACCTGACAGATGATATCCTTGTTCGTAAAGCGAACAACCAGCCGATACTTTGGTGAGGAATACTTGTTCTTCGCCTGCGCAATTAAGCGTTTACGAGCGTAGTAGTCCGTCTTTCCCTCTGCCGCCGCCCAAATTATCAGCTGGGAGTTTCATTTAATAACACAGCATAATGTAATTGGTAAGTTCAGATAGGAGCGAAAGACTATTGATGATTGTGTTCTCCATGACTAGTAGGTCAGATTGAACTATGCATTTTCTTCGACATCATCCCGACAATTTGACCCATAACAAAGCGTTGAAATGCTCACCCCGTCGTCTCCGGTATTTTACTTGGTACCTCGAGTAGTAAGCGTCATTCTTGACCAACTTGACAAAAGCCATCGCGAAATACCTGGTTCCAAGTTAGAGCAGCTGAATGGAAGGGAATGTGACATACAATAATGACGACGAAGTATGAATGTAAACCTACCTCAGAAATGAAGGGTTCAGAAGAAGAATAAGGAGAAGTCGGGATGGTGAATCTCAGATGGGTGACAGAAAAACAGAAGCCACGGACATTTAGGTTCTCGGATCTTTAGAATTCACATGAAATCTGCCTCTTCTGGGGTCGAACAAACCACAACCACGGACAAATTAGGGATCCTTATCATCGAAAAACGAAGAGTTGCCTTGTTGTCTAGCAAGCCTTGATGGATGTGATGAAGGTTGGAAACGAAGAGGATAAGACAGAGAGGAGTCAGAAAGGGGAAAATGAGAAGCAGAAGATAGATAAGAGCAACATTCCACGGTGAGTGTCTGTGTTATACTTGGGGAGATGTTCGGCATTGGAGGCTTGATTGAATTCTCACCGTCGGTTGTGGGATAAATTGTGTTTGAGCATGAGTAACGAGAGCACCAAGGCTCCCTGCGGATCCATGCACTCTGTCCTAATAGGATTTTCGCATTCTTCTTCTGCCTTCACTGTCATGGTTACACCGTGCACCGAATATTCTTGCCCTTGATTCTGATTTATTTCCGCAGGCCATATAAATGCAGCTACTGTGACAAAGCCTTCTATCGTCTGGAGCATCAGGTAGGTTCTATGGCCCTCCCTGCGCATTCTGGCTTAGGTCTATGTGGACAGTCCAGGCACATCAGGACACATACAGGAGAAAAGGAAAGCACAACAGAGACGGAGATTCACTTCTCCGCTCGTACCACTTCTTTTCTTTGACTAACACGTTGTTTTTCCAGCCGCACGGTTGCACATTTCCTGGATGCGAGAAACGGTTTTCACGTAGCGACGAGCTCACCAGGTAATTCGCCTTCTGTTGCCCTCCCTGGTGGGCCTGACAAGAAGGATATAGGCACGCCCGAATACATACCAATCCCAATAGTAAAAGGGGAAAAAAAAAGAGTTTGTTACCCGTGAGTTCCGCGTCATTGTCCATATTCACCTCTCAGTGTCCACTAGGCCGAACCAGCCGAAACGAATGGCGATGTTCAACTTCCTGTGAGTTCTCTATTCCTTCGCGACTCATTCTCAACCACTTCGCCCAGAATGCATGCGATGCCATGACCAGCCTCTCGGTTGCAACAGGATCAGCAGTAGATGTTGACTATCGCCATCAGTCAATCCACGCCCTCGCTGCTGCAGCTAGTGACAAGCTACAGGAGATTCACAGGTCGCAAAGTGGTTATTACAACGCGTCGGAACCTCATCCTCACGATCACTTCTCCCCCGCTAGCATCGGATCGAATTCTAGTTGGCACAATCAGGGTGGACAAAATACGACCTGGAGCTATAGATCGGAGTTCAGCAGATCGGAGTTCACCGTGTCTTCCCCGAAGTCTCGTCATTCCCACTCACCAAGTCCAGATCAACCTTTAGCAACAGAGTATACACCCTCGACCTCCCCCGTTCTTGGACCATTCAAGGGCTTGAGCTTGTTGAGCAGCTCTATCTCCAACTCTGGAGGTCCAGGAAGTATCGCTAGCTCGAGCGCGCTCAATTCACCCTACTACTCGCGCGCACCCTCGCCCAGTTATCACCCTGTCACTCAGTTCCAATTGCCCCCCGCAGTGATAACGTCGGACGCACAGCACGACCTAGTTTTACCTCATCACCATCAGCCTCACCATCGCTCTCACCCATATGCTACTGCTCACGATAAGCATATCCCCATGCTCCCCTCGCTATTGCGTCGGTCATCTTCGTCTAGCCTCAATCGAATCCTGCCCCCTCCCGTGCTTCATCCAGATGTAGAAATATCCTCCTCATATTTCCCGCCAAGTACACGCCAATCCCGGTCTGAACCTCCCACTAGAAGCAATACGCCTCCCTTGTCATCAACGAGTCATTCAAGTTCCGCAAGCTTGCCCACTTCTGATAGCTTCAAGGCCTCGACAGGTTATCCTCGCAGGCCTGGCGCGCTTAAACCTCTGACTCCAATCCGAAGATGATTAACAGAGCAGGTCTTCCATTGTCAATATTTCCTTCTTTTAGATTAGATTAGACTTCGTGAACTCTGTCCTGTTTCAATTATCCCTTAGACGGCAGCTATAGACACCCTATTGTATTTCCTTGCATTTACGCTTGTTAACATCTATTTAATGATACAATAATGCCACTCCCCATTTCTTTGTGCTTCCCTTCTGGACCGGATTCTCAGAAGTACAACGAGGCACAAAAGACCACATCCCGCCTAATCGCAAGCTGGGCTCTCTCCATTTTGGCAAACAATTCTGAATTGCCAACAATCCTTGCGGCATCCTTGATTTCTCGACAGGTCTCGTCCAGCCGTGTGATTGTCCGCACAATTGTACCTTCTTGGACATCGGTGAGGCTTGCGATCTGGTTAAAGGGCTGCTCAACAACTGCCGGATTAGCCCACATCAAGTATGAACGAGACCACTCGCCATTCCTTTGGCCCATTCGTAGACCACTTCCATCAGCCCAAACCGAAGGATGTTGTCAGGCATCTCATCCCCAAAACTCGTACACACGCTTTGTATTTTCCGCGTCGTGTTGATGATTAACTCACGACCCTTGGCAGTTCATGAGCAAAAGGCCATAGCAGAAGCGATTCGTTACCTCCTCCAACTTCTTTGTCAGTATAGGGTCTATCTCTGTCTTCTCTTGGAAGATAAAGGGCGATAGCAGAGCAACGATTTCCTCCGGTTCAAATGCGCCAAACACATTGTCCAGAATAAGCTCCGTAAGGATGAGCTCGTTAGCCGAGTTGATCTCGCAGGCGACCCTCCCTTTGAGCAGGACAGTAGAGTTTGAGTCAACAAACTCGAGGGTTCTCAATACGGCAACTTTCTGTTGGTAGTGCGGCAGCAGCTCGAGGTTCTGTTCCGAAATGCTTAGCTTCAAGCTGTGACACGGTCAATTGAGGTCCATCGCGGCTAACATTCCTATTCACTTAGCAACCTTGACCTCCATTTCCTTCTCAGCGTGGAGCTCCCGATACTGCCCTTTGTATTAGGATTTTATCTATAAAATGAAGTGGAAGCTCGTACGAGCTGCTCGAAATAGGGGTCATCTTGACACGTCAAACAACTTCGCTTTGTGACCAGGTCGTTCCGCAATTTCAACAATTCAAGAAAGTCGAGGGATCGATGTTTCGACCATTGCACTTCGCCGGCAAGATCATCGAGCATGGTCGTCTCAAAAGTCTGGAGGAAACCTTCCACAACTTTTGTAAGTTCAGACGATTTTGGACGCTTAAAGTCGGCTTTGATCTACGGCACATCTTCATCGTTTCGCTTGTCTCCATTTAAAGAAGCAAACCTCAAAATTGAACCGGGTAACGAAAGAGATGCTGGACAGAGGCACAGAATCCAGTTCATACGTAAGGTTTTCTTTTCCTCGCCATTCAGCGAGAGAAGGCGGCCAAACAGGACCAGTTGGAGAGGATCTTCCTAAATCTAGCAACGTGAGAATACTCCTCAGTGGCCCGTAAAGGAAATCAACTTCTGTTCATCTCGCTGATGATAAAAACTTGGAAAGTGCGGCGGCCTGGTCCTCCACCGGATGACATGATGACTGCCGGAGTGTGAGGAAATCGCTATTTTTGACCACATCAGCTAGGATACCTTTTGAGTTTAACCCACCAAATCGGATAGAATCACTACCCTGCCATGATTAAATATCTTGGCACAAAAGGGGTGTGAGAATGCATTCTCCATCATGGTACGGTTTGCGTCCACGATTCGCGCACTCAGATCGTAGTACTGCCTGATATCTTGCCGATTGGTTGAACTAGTTGAGAGGCGAATTCCATCCAGTTTCAAGAGCGCCTAAATCGGCGCCATCAACAATCAGCCAACGATGTGAGGGCTCTTGCCTCTTCCAGCTGCTTTTGGTTCTCAGGTAGAAGCTTCTGCGAAGCGTTTTCCGAAAAACTGCGTTTAATCATCTCCTCGACGCGCAAAGCTTCCACCCTGAGAAGATTTAACACCATATTGTACGTTAAGCGAAATTGACTCGAAAGCCGTGTTGGAGTACCCAGCAGCATCTTTATCAAACTCGGGGACTATGCGTGGTAAGAAACTCGATGAAAGTTCAGGGTGAAGGCTAACATCGGGGGTCTCATGTTCGCATACGATTATGACTACTCCAGTAGCGTCGAGCCCTCGGCGCCCAGCTCGTCCTGCCATTTGAGTGTATTCTCCGGGCAGGAGGTCTCGAAAGTTTTTCCCATCGTGTTTGCGCGTGTTGGCAAAGACAACAGAACGGGCAGGCATGTTAACGCCCTAAAGGAAAACGGTGAGCTATTTACATACACCAATATGGTGACCAACCATCGCAAATGTTTCAGTTGCGAAGAGTATCTTCACAAGACCTCGAGCAAATAAAAGTTCGACCATCTGTCAGCAACAGTTTGAAAAGTGAACTCGAAAGTTAGTTAAGCAGTGATATACTTCTTTTACAATCGGGAGAAGTCCACCGTGGTGTACCCCAATACCGCGACCAAGTAGCAGTCGTATGGTCTTGATTTGAGGCAGGTCCTTGTCGCTCCCTTATTTCGTGTTAAACACCGAAGCGAAGTGGCTCGAACGGCATTACCCTGTAATCTCATGAGACTCCTCTCCAACACCACATGAATCTCGCTCTTTTCAGACGCAGTGCACAGGTCCGTGTTCGGCATGCTAGCGGCATATTCCTCACAGCGTTTTTTTGAAAATGCAAAAATGACGGCTGGCAAAAGCTGCTTCTTCTTTAATAAACCCACCATATGAACCCAGAGCGTTGCATCCTGACGAAATTCCTTCCCTATCCCTGTATGCTTAGCTGGGACAGCAGCTCGACCGCCTCTGCTGTGCGATCCTCGACCACCTCTTACTGGTGTGGCTGCCCTGGACAATACGGACCCCTCTCGCTCTTTGTCTTGTTTACGACGAGAACCCTCAACAGCATCCCTCCATCTTGATCCCCTTAAGAATGCCATCGGGATTCAATCAACAACTTACCCCTGACCCAAAAACTCTCCTCTTTGATCAACAATCTTGTGGATCTCACGACCGGCGTAGAGGTAGTGCTCCAACGGAACTGGTCGTTTAGTGGTACTAATGACGAAGATGTCCTTCTTTTTCGTCCGACTAAATTCATATTGGTTCTTGGTATGCTGCAGGAGAACGGAGAGTACCCAACCCAGTCGGCGAATTCTTTCGTGTTTGGGACCGTAGCAGACAAAAGGACTACGTTAACGTGATCTGGAAGCATTATGATGACTTCTTCCCATACTACTCCACGCTATCACAGCACAATGAGTGGTTACGAAAGGAAATCTCGAAACAAGAAAAAAGTACCTCAAGATCGTTGACATAGTGTACCTCGTCGAAAATGACCCATTCCACGTCTCGAATAAGATCCGCTCCCTACTAATTGTTAGGGCAAACGCGACGGTTGGAAAGATTACTTTATAAAGCATGCTTCGCAAGATTTCCGTTGTCATGATCAAACAACTGCCTTCAGTATTGATTTGAATATCCCCCGTCATTATGCCTACGGCTGACGCGGTAAAGGTCCGTTTGAAATCGCGAAACTTCTGATTCGATAGGGCCTTTATGGGAGACGTATAGATCGCTCTGGTGAAAACTGAGTAATCGCTTGACTGCGCATCAATAACGACCGACTTTGTCATGTGTTTCTCTGCCAGCGCGATTGCGTATTCGGCAACCACAGTCTTACCAGCGCTAGTATGTGCCGCCACGAACACAGAGTCTCCTTGTTCCATGTGGTAGATCGCTTCTTTTTGGAAGTCGTCCAGCTCGAAAGGAAACTAATATGATGTTATGAGCGCCAAAATATTGTCAAAGCAAGACAAACTCATGCCTCTCTAGCCATCTGAGGAACAAGGTCGTGAAAGTTTGTTAGTTTGGTATTTGCATCCACAACATGAGCCCAGTCGCGTTTAGCAACGACATGACGCTTGTTCAAAACACTCCTTGGAGTTGGGTCCGGCTTTGAAATCATTGTCAGCTTGTAATTTCCAGATGCTTTGATGCTGACCGCCATGGCCCTGCCCCCGTCCTCTAGTTTATCATCAAGGGCCGAGAGAACTCCATTTTGGGGGGACCGTGGTGCCTAGAACGTTGAGGAGTGAACGACCGGGGGGGTCTAATCCACAAATGCATACCCGAGTTTCGTTGATATCGATGATCCTCGGCTTATAACGTGGCCCCACACTGTCATGTTCTGCGTAGCACGCGACAATATCGGCAACTGGCAATAGCACATATAAAACAAGCAGACGATAAAGCTGGAATGAAACCTTGCGGAAAGTCTAATCCTCTTGTGAAACCGGGCGGAATGGTCTTTGTATTATCTGATGAGTTCATCAGGCGATTATCTTCAAAAAAATAGTCCAAATCACCTCTGCTCAAGGTTAAGTTGGCCTCGATATTTTGTAACGAGTCGGCGACACTTTCCACAGACCCTAAATCCGCTATCTCTTCAGCCCCACCTGGTGTGAAAGGCATGTAGGTTGATTTTCCGCGTACAAAAGAGGAAGGATCAGCTGGTGGTCGCGTCATGGAAGTGGTCGCCTTTGCTGACAACGGCGTCCCTGAATGTTCTGAAATCTGTTGTCCTATCAGCAGCAGTTTTTGTTACAAGACGGACTCGCTTCTTCAAACCCGCAGGCTCGTCCATCCAGACCTTTAGTCTTGAATTCAAGCGTTGTTGTTCGAAACGATGGCTCGACATGAAGAAAAGAGGGAACCCTCTCTACATCGAAAGATGTCGGAAAGTGCCTGGTAACAAAAGGTAGCTCAGAGCTAACCACAACGCAGAAGGGACTCACTGCTGCCATTTATCGGATTTGGTAAATGTGTTGAAGGCTTCTTCCAGGAACTTGTCGATATTCAACATGATGAGTCCACTGCACCAGGTTTCGGGCTCTGAAACACAATTTTTTGGAGATCTTCGGAACTACCAAGATTATGATTATGATGCAAACAGTGCAGGGAACCTCCCTTATTAGGCACACGATGCTAGCTACAGCTTCAGGACAACTGATACTATTGGTAGAGTCACGTGACCATGCGCAGCTAAGAGCAAGACCATTGAAGAAGTCCTCAAAACCTTCAATTTTATCGTATGAATACCTAGAGCGCCCGTAGCCTCCCGCAGAGGAACATAGGAGATGGCCTTGGTGACCCAATCCACAACCTGCAAGCTTGTATTGATATAGTGCAAGATAACCTCATTACAATTAATATGATATGGTACCGCTGTAAAAGTGCTTTGATTGTGCTCAATGAGAACTGTTTTGAGATTTTGCAAAATTGTTGATAGAGCAGGCCTGTCAGATCCACATTGTGTACTAGATTAAAAATACCCAACTCTTGCAAGAAACCATACAACCAAATTGCCTGTTTGGCCACAACATGAGTACTGCTGTATTTCGCCTCCTCCAATAAACAGAAATCCAAGAGATTAGTCTGTCAGCTAAAATGGCAAAAATGCCAAACTGAGGTTAAAGACTAGAAAGTAGTGTAACAAAAGATGCACCAGAGTAGAAAATCTGTGGCTGATTAGAGTGGTCAGAGACAATGCCATAAGTGGGAGTTCCCTTCTGATAGTGTAGAATATGATCAGCAGCAAGAAAGTGAGTGGGACCAGATGTAACTAAAAGTAGTCATGGCTTTCGTATGAGATTTTTCAGCTGTGCAGGCCGATACATGCTGTTGCACACAGCTGTCCTTGACCTTGACCACTTTGAGAAAGGCTGATGTAATACAGATTTGCTTCCCGTTCCATCCATTATGACCCAACTCCGCACGGATATTGTCTCTTCAGCCAGCTTGGCCATTGATTAAGAGCTATTCCTTGTTTCCTTATAATGAAGCTTCATTGTACTTGTTAAAACCTCAGTTTGCATCAGTTGTAGCTGCACTCACATGCTTCTACAGTGTAATTTTAAGCACATTTGAGAATTAGGTTCAGCTTGACATCTAACCTTTGGGGTTGACAGTAAAAGGAGGCAATGCATGTTGAATTAGGTGTTATATTTCATTGTGTTGTCTTTGTGTGGTCAGCCACCTTTGCTAAAGAGCAGTGGCTAGGGATTGACAGATCAGTTGAAATTACAATTTTCTAATTTGCTACCAACTTGGTTGAAAATTTTGACCACTCAGCCATCTGTTTGTTAGTTGTAGTGTGTTGTGTTGGTCATCTGCCTCTTATGACTCATATGAGTCATCACTATGTAGTTTAGTTTTGCCTAGGAGTGTTGGTGCTCATTATTGACCACCAACTACTCCTAGGTATGTCTCTCTATACTTCATCAATGCCTCATTATTGACCACCAACTACTCCTAGTCTTAGATCCTTACATGGTAGCGAGAGCTCGTGGCTAGGATTACACTTTGCCACACCCATAACCTTCCTCCTCCTCCAGACCACATTTTCACCTCCCCTGCACTTAAATTTCGCTCAATTTCAATGATCAAGACAGATCTATGATCCTCAGACATTTCTTTACCACCTTAGAAGGTGTCTGCTTACTCAGGAATCAAGAAATATCGAAATCTATCACCTTACCACCCACCTCATGCCTCCAAACACACTTTGCCACCCTGGACTCAAACATTGACGAATTTGGACGTTATAGGGCTTATTTTGATCGCGAAACATTGCGCTACAACTTTACTAGGAACCATCTTGGTCACAATAAGCGAAAATTTCGAGATAGCCACTCCATCACCTCCCTTACACCTCAAAAAACATATTTTTTGGACTTTTAGAAGTCAAATCTGGTCTGATCTGGACAATTTTATCACCATTGGATTCACAATAGGCTATTCTACTATCCTACAACAGATCACCTTGATCAGAAGAGTCAAAATTTCGAAATTTGCCGCCATCACATCATTATTACATCAGCCCCTATCATACTTTCTCCATCACATCAAGGGATCTTAGCACTCAACCATAGACTCTAAGAAGATATTAGGATGGAAATGGCTCTTAATGGGTTGGAATTTGCTGGGCTGAACAGTCTTGCGGCAGCAAATGATGTCACTATGCCTCAAGCAAGCCTTGAGTGGATAGCAGACACTGGTGCAACTTTCCACATGTCTCCCCATCGTCATTGGTTCAGAACCTATTAGAAGAAAGTCATTCCTATCAGGGTAGCAAGTGGAGAAGTGATTTGGAGTGCTGGAATTGGGAGCTTGATCTTTGAAGCCAAGTTGGAGGAGAAGAAGACCACCACCATTACGTCCTACATGTCCCCAAGCTCTGGAACAACCTCCTATCGGTCTTCAGACTTACCATCTACAAAGGAATGAGGGTCTCCATCAAGCACAACAAGTTTATATTCTTCCAGGGTCAAAAACTCTGCCTTACTGCCACTGTGGACTACAAGAATGGAAGCATGGCTGGAATACTTGATGGGAACACCCTTCCTGCTCCAGAATTCACTGGAAATGCTTCTACACTGCCTATGGATGCTTCTCTGTGGCACAGAAGACTTGGACACCTGAATTATGAGGACATCAAGCGTCTGAAGAGGAAGGAATTGTGAATGGGATGATTTTGGACCTGGAGGATAATCCAGACCCTATTTGCGAGCCATGCCTAGCTGGGAAGCAGCATAGGGTCTTCAACAAGTCAGCAGAGACCAGGGAGAAGGAAGTACTGGGTAGGATCAGCTCAGACCTGCATGGACCTCTTCCAGTCACTTCCAGAGAAGGATATCAATATTGGGTCACCTTTATTGACAAAGCAACAAATCATTGCACAATTGCCTTCCTCAAGAAGAAATCAGAGGCCCCAGAACTCTTCAAGACCTTGAAGAATTGGGTAGAGAATGTCACTGGGAAGAAGATCAAGAAGTTTAGAGAGGACAAGGAAGGTGCTTATTCCTCTAAGGAATTCGATCAATATTTCAAGGCTTGTGGTGTCCAGCGTGAACAGACAATCAGGAACTCTCCTCACCAGAATGGCAGGGCAGAACGAGCCAATAAGACGATTCAGGAAACTATGGTTGCCATGTTTGAAGAATCTGTACTTCCACTCTTTCTCTGGCCATCTATTGCTTCAGCGGCCGTCCACATCCGCAAGAGATCTCCCTCAGCTTCAATCAACCATGCCATTCCCCACACGAAACTCACTGGCCTTACTCCAACCATCTCAAGATTCAGAATCATTGGATGCAATGCCTACGTTCAAGTTCAGAAGGATGAAAGACCACACAGCTTAGGATCTCATACTCGAAAATGCGCATTTATAGGCTATTCCCTTGCAGCAAAAGGGTAAGAATTCTGGGATCCTGTTGGAGAAGGTGTACGTTTGAGATGCTCTGCAAGGTCAGGAAGGTGAAGATTATGTTAGAAGAGCCACAGGGGCCACTTAATGAGTGGAAGGAGTGTCAGGATCAGGTGGGAGATGGACAGAATAATGCTCCAGCCGCTCCTCCAGCGAGGATTTCGCTATGATGCAGGTCCGCTAGTCCCGCATTAGAGGCTACAACATGAGTCATTCCAAAATTGTGACTCCCAGAGTGAACATTTCAACAATCTGTCTTACATATAGCTTATTTGGTGTATTTAGAAGAGTTGTGTGAGACAGATTTTTTATTGGTTGACTTCCAGAAAAGTTTTTATTTTCAAAGATCTTGTGATTGGGACAGGCCTTTGTACGTCTCCAGTGTACTTCGGCAAAGTTAGTTCCGATGTCGGCGTTCGGCTGCGAACGGTCGATTTCGGTTCCGGTGCTGCATTAACGCCCCAAACACAAGTCCTCAGGCTCCAATTGTCTGCAATGTCGTCTTTTCCATTCTTTCTTTTCCATTTCCCCCTTCGCCAAATCTTTCAGCGGCATGGGGAGACACTCAAAGAGCATGAAAGCCCATGACCAAAAGCTTGTCACAGCAAGGGCAGCTAAAGCTGCCAAGAGTCAGCAGCGACAAGCTCTGAAGATACTGAGAGGATCTGTTACAGAGCCCTCGTTACTTTTCTCAGATTCTTCTGATGAAGAAAGCGAGATCCTTGCATTAGCAGATGCTCCATTGCCTGAGCCTTTTGAGATCTCTTTTTGCAGCGAGCATGAAGAGACTTTGAATTGCTTCGGAACCTTTGATGATGCAAGTTGGGCTTCATCAGAGCAAAGTTCTGACTCTGAGGGTAAATCTGCATCAGAAGAGAGTGCCAATGAGCTTGCTCCTGAAACTGCTGAAGGACAGGTACTCATTGCAGAAGCTAAAGCACAACTTCCGGGCATTTTTGCTGAGAGTTGAATCAGAAGAAGGGAGAAAAGGCATTGGGCCGCTCTATAGGATATAACGTTGGTACGAAGGTGCCAAAGCAAACCCGTCATAACCGTAAGAAAAAGCAAGAATTGCTGGAACAGTTTGTATTTTTATTTAACCCTCTCCTTTCTCAATCTTTTTCAGCACCGAAGCTGGTGCTGATTGCTTTTTCAGGGAAGCAATGACATGCTGCCCGCTCAAAGCCTTCCTTATCAACAACCGGCCACTTCCACCGCCTTACTCCATTCCCCATACCACTCCTGACGTCCAAGTGGCTCACAAAGACGATGGCCAGCACAGTACGGCACCTACCCTCACAACCTCACCTCCTTCTCCTCTCAATGATCCATTCAATATTCAGACGTTTTATCATTTCATCAGCCGAGGAGAATGAAGACTCACCTGACGAGAGACGACCACAGAAACCACCTTTGGGACACTGCAACACCAACGCTGCCTCCCTTTCTAATCCCTCCCTCCCCCACACAAGAGACAACCACAGCGATATGTGCAAAGCGAAGCGTTTGAGCGGCGACAAGCACGGCTGGGGCGGTATGCAACAGGCGCGGAGATGGCGGAGAGGTTGCTCAAGAAACAGAAGTTTGAGACTGAGCTCCAAGCACGTCGAGTTTGAGCATTGGAGTGTTGGATTAGGTGTTATATTTCATGGTGTTGTCTTTGTGTGGTCAGCCACCTCTGTTTTGTTTGCTTCACTTCGGAGTTTTAGCCCCCTAGGGGGCAGTTTAGGCAGTCATCATCTTTGACCACCAATCTCTGTCCCCTGAGTAGGTACTAGATCTGTAGATCGTGCAAGAGTGTAGATACAGAAAAAGTAGGTAAAGTACAGCGGAAAGCTGTTTGCGCGGCGCGAGCTTGAGCGGCAGCGGCATCTTGACAACTTCGGCAAGAGGCGAGTGCTTCACGTGCCGATGACAAATACTGGCATATACTCCAACAACGAAAATAAAACGCGTTCTTCTCCAGCCCTTCCGACACATTCCCCTCTCCTCCTCTCTCTCGCCGTCCTCCTTTCGACGTTACGACGCTCATTGCGCCTCACCACAGCACACGCTCTCTCGATTATCACATTCCTTTCCGACATAGTTGCCGCCCTCATTGCCTCCGCCCCTCCTTCCCACCTTCCCAATTCCCTCCAATCCTCCAACCAGCGCCTCCCGACGTCTACCGATTCTCATACGACTCGTTTATCAATCTTTAGTGGAGGAGAGCAAAGGAGTAGTCTACTCACCCATTGGAAAGGGAGATATCATGGTGCGTGGTCTTCTTTCATCGTGTGATGGGTGTGCGTTCGATTTGGATCTATTTTCATTGGTTTCTTGATATTCATGCTGCATGGTGTCCTTCCCTTCATGTAATTCGTCCCCTCTTCATTGTCGAAAAGGAACTTACCTATCTGGTAGGGCTCGCTGTAGACAAATGAACTTGGGGTAGTGTCATGTTTGGAGCAGCTACTCCCTACTCAAAAGCGAACTCTTTTGAGGCTCAGCGTAGAGCAGGGAGGAGCTATTACACTCCAAGATGCAATTGCACTGAAGCCCAAGGACACTTCATTCGCCCTCTTCTCCGCCAGTTTTTCCAGCTCCTCAAAGGTAGAAGAAACTGTAATCCGGTGAGCATGTTTGCGCTCATAAGATAAAATATCTCGCTCATATGTCGAGCTCTCTTCAAACTCCCACGCTGCTTGAGGATACAACTCCACTAAGTGACGTGCTCTTGCCACCCACTCAATTCTTCCCTTTCCATCCTCGCTCCAGTCCACTAGTGGAATGCTAGGTTGCTCAAGCTCATCGCGCTAAAAGAATGCATAAACAAAACATATATCAGATGTTGATTAGCATAAACAGTTCGCAAAGTATATTCAAAGCGTGTGAAAGTGAAAAGGGATCAAAGAAGAATAGAAAGTGGTGCTAAGAGAGTTGGAGGGGACGGGAGTGGGGGAATGTTTCGGTTCTACTCTGCTGATGGAAAACATCTGGCAACAGTTTTGAAGGGTAAAATGGAAATTGTTCATGGCCGGAAGCAAGCCAAAGCAGCTTCAAACACTGCTAAACATGCAGTGAAGAAGTTTGTTCATCTTCAGAAGCCTCATAAGCCTCCACCAGAAAAGGGAGATGCCCGTTGGACAGCTGAAGATATTAGGAAAGCCAAGGGAAGGAATCTTCGCTATGGCTCCTACTTCCTGGGCATCTGGAACGCGTCTGTTCATGGCCATGAAGAGGCGCGTCCAACTGCAGATTCAAGGAGTAGTGCGATTGCGTAGGTCATTTCAGCAGAGGCTGATACAAGTTGAAGTTGAGAGAATTCGCTTTAGAATGAACCACACACACGACCTCTTTCAGAGCCTTACTCCTCTCTCTCAAATTGTTACCACTCTCTTTCAAGTCCTTGCACCTGCGACTTTCTGCCATCAACTTCAGCTTGTCCATCTCGCAAGAAGGCTCTATCCGATGAGTAACAGCTTTTTTCTGACGCGGAGGTCCTGCCAGCTTGTCCTAGCCATCATCGCGAATGGTTCAATGCAGCCACATTGTGACAGTAGGAACAGAGCCCATGGACTGGATCTCATGACCCCTGTTGGCAGTTTTCGAGGAGGGAAATTGTATCTTGACTTCGGAAAAGAAGATACTTATGTGGTGGAGTACAAGCCTGGTGATATTGTTATTCTCAAAGGAGCAGTCGTCGTTCACTGGATTGGCCGATTTGAAGGGGAGCGGTATGGATTAGTCTGGTTTTCTCATGAAGAGACCCAGTCTCGTGTTTTGGACCGGTGTGTTTCTTTTCTTGTGATATTGAACTTGACCTAACTAATAATGTGCAGTTACGTCAGTTATAACAAACGCTACAGGAAGCATCATGGCCTGCAATCTTCTGAAGAGAGTAGCGATGAAGGTCAGCATGTTTGTTCACAATTTAACTTAACTGAGTTTGGTAATCTAGAGCCTCTTTGTTAGGGCTGACACTATGTGCGGTCGCCGATAGGCGATGCGTCTGTAGTGGAGATAAACCTAAGAGCATGATATGACATGAAGACTAACCTGTAGTGGAGATAAACCTAAGAGAATACTCTAAGGTCACCTCCACTACTCTCTGATCTATATATACAAGCGGAATAACACTGCCACAGAGCGTAGAGGAGAGCAGATGAAACATGTAAGAGGACTAGAAGGGGAAGTGACAGTGGGATTACGCGGAGTTAATAAGAGGAGGATAGGCACAATTGGGCTAAGTGGTGATGTAGGCGCAAATGGGCGA
>MU271627.1:0-37999 GCA_021432655.1 Atractiella rhizophila
TCCCTCCCTGATGTCGAGGACGAGGGAGCCGAAGGCGGCGTCGGGGAGGTTCCAGTTCCAGGTGTTTTTCCACGCTGGCTCTTCCGTGCTTCCTCCTGTTCCGGGAACGGCGCCGGCGGAAGTGGTGGGTGGGGGTGGAACGCGGTTGGTTACTGCGAGGGCGTTTTGGAGGTAGACTTTTTGGGAATCGCTAGTGTCACAGTTAGCATTCGTTTTGCGGACAGCAATAAGCGAGTAGAACTTCTCTACCCTACAAGGATATAGAGACGCGTCCACCAACAAAAAAAAAGAGATGGAGACTTACTCAATAACGACCTCTACCTGTCCCCGAACGGTATCC
This sequence comes from Atractiella rhizophila, assembly GCA_021432655.1. NCBI lineage: Eukaryota > Fungi > Basidiomycota > Atractiellomycetes > Atractiellales > Hoehnelomycetaceae > Atractiella > Atractiella rhizophila. The sequence goes on from MU271627.1 coordinate 341, forward strand.
CAAACCTCCCCAAAGCCCCTCCTACTCCCCTCCAACTTCGACCTAAACGTCTCCTGGTCCCTCTGCACCGAAAACTCGTTATACGACACTCCGTACCTGAAGTGGAGGCCGGCGGAGATGGTGAGGTCGGCTTTGAGGGCGAGGGCGAGTTGGCAGATGAGGCCTTCGCGGCCGGGGGAGGCGTGGGTGATGAGGAGACGGGTTTCTTGGGGGTCGTATACCTGTGCATTTCATGGAATCGTCAACATCACTCCTCCTCCTCATATAGTCTCCTCTTAGACAGAGTGAAGAGAGAAGAGACGCACCCGTTGAGCGGTATCGACCATCTCTCCTAATTGCAACACAGTCGTCCACATCGTTCCCGCACCACCAGCGATAGTAGCCGCTCCTTCTCCATTATCGAACAGTTTGTGTCCCACCACGGCACCTCCCAGACCGAACAGTCTCAGCTTGACGCCTCCGATGACCAAGCAACGGGTGGTCGCCTCGTCCAAGACCGTCAAGTTGGGTATGGCATAAGCTGCGAGGGGTAGGTTGGATGAGTTTGGGAGGGGCGAGGGGGGAGGGTTAGGGGAGAGGGAGTGGGAGGGAGAGGCGGAGGAGGAGACGGGGGCCATCCTGATCTTCTCCAGTATCGAGACGTCCTCACAGGCGCCCCAGACGGTGTACACGGGCACGGCGAGCTTCAGCTCGCCGGAGAGGAGGAGGGGGAACTCGGAGAGCGGGAAGGGAGACTTGAAGGTGTAGGCGGAGGGTGGGTGGAGGAGCAGGGAACGCAGGTCGGTGCTGCTGGGGATGGTGGGAGAGGAGGAGTTGAGGAGTTGGGTTCGGTAGGCGGCGGGGAGGAGGTTGGAGTATTGGATCAGGTGGCGGAGCGTGCGCTCCGAGATTCGATCCAGCGAACTTTGGTCTGTCCAACCCAACCAACCAACGAAGATTTATAGGGGAAGGGAGAAGGAAGGGAGGAGACGAACCGTAGAAACCAAAGTCGCCGGAGTGGATGATGGCCTTGGCGTTGTGTTCCGCGGCCAGGTCGTTCAGCATCGAAATCTGGCCTGCACCATCCATTCACACTTAGCCCTGCCTTTGCCATTGCCATAGAGGAGAGATGACTAACCGCGCACGTCGGCGACGCAAAGGATGCGGCCGCCTTCTGTGTCCTGCCATCGCATCACCGAACATCAGCACGTTTCTTGCGTTCTTCCTTATGAGGAACGAGTCCAGAGCATCACACAGTCCCCAAACCCGGTAGAGTATAGTACTCGACATGTGACGCGCACAAATATACAGAAGAATGGAAAGAGAACTCACAATAACATCGACTCTGTTGTTGGGACCGTCGCCAGTGCCAGGCCCGCCGCCTCCAGTCGAAGCGGCGGAGAGGGCGCGTGTTGGAGCCTTGGGTGGAGGTGGGAGCGACATGTTGTAGCTGCAGGGGTAAGGTTATCGAAGTGAGAAGTATCGAGTAATTGCTACAGTGACTAGGCAGAGGAGACGGCTGAGAGTAAGGCTAATGCAGAGGGAAGGAAGGCGAAGGCGAGGTGGACGCCAGTTGCGAGAAAAAAGGTGGCAGCTAATAAGGTTTTCGGATCATTCCTCTCGCATTTTTCATATGCATCCTTCCCCTTCATGATGTTGATGAGGAATGCATGAATTTGTGGATGGAAGGATTTGCTCATGACTTGCAGTTCTCGAGTATCTCCCTCTCCCACTCCTCCCACTCGCCCTCCTTCTCAGCACACGCCTTCTCTCCCCTCTCCAGCCTCCCCAGCGCCTCCTCAAACACACTCCAAGGGATTGCCTTGAACAGCTTCTCCCCTTCCTTCTTCTCTGCCTCTCCATTTCCATCTCCATCTCCACCTGTAAGCATTGGATCGAACTCCTTCGAAACGAATTCTCCCTGTCGAGTACGCGTGAGACGAACGACGTGAGCGGCTGATCCCAGTGCAATGCCAATGTCACTATTTATTCTCTCAGATCAATGCAAGCTGGTGATGAGGAGGAGGAAGACGCACTGGATGAGCGAACGCACATACGTCCCACTCGACACTTCCATCATGACCGTAAACGCAGGCGGCCTCCCTCCCACATCCTCCTCTTCAACACCACCAACATCCTCATCTCCAACCCCAACACCAACAGTTCCAACAGAGGCAGACTCCCCCTCCACCCCTGCAGCCTGAACGAGCTCCTCGACCCTCCTCATCTCCGCCCTCTCCTCCACGCTCAACCTCTTTTCCGGATACCCGTACGCGTGTTCCTCTCCTGGGTGGAAGGAAAGGAGCTCCAGAGAGTGCACGGTGCAGGGTCGCGCGTCGATTTTTTTGGGCAGGGGCGTGTTGGAGCGCGCGTATTCGTATAAAGGCTTTCCATCCATTTTCAGCGCTGAATAGCTGTCCATCCACCAAAACACATCAACCCATAACATCAATACTCGAACCGTTCAACAGACTAGTGTGTTAGAAAATACGCACATGGGAGGCACCTGGGTTATGTTACCCCGGAAAGCGCTCAAGGCGTGTTCGACGCTAGAACGCGAGACGTGGTCCCACTTTTTGAACGCGACCACGCGCCCGTCTGAGTCGTACGAGTCGGTGGAGCAGCCGAGCAGGCCCGTCGCGATGTAGGTCTGTCACTTTCGAGCTTGTCGTCAGCTTCATCAACTCATGGAGGATGGAGGAAGGAAGAGGTTGGTGGTTGGTGTAATGATGTTGGCGGGTGGAAAGACCCACCTTGGTGCTGGAGAGGAATTTGGAGAGGTGTTTGGTTGAAGAGTTCGTGCCAATCACTAGTATAGCACCGTGGTGAGTAAGTTTCATGGATGATCAGGGAAGACCAGAGACTGTCTCAAGAGCTCGCGAACGAAGGGGAGCAAGAAGAAATGGATGGCTATATTGGGTACGTTGGAAAGGCAGCAGCGGTGTGCTCCGTGAAGCATACTAGCACAAAGAGGGGCTAGTCCTCAAGCAACCAATGACTGCAATGGCGTACAAAAGAGATTTGATGATAGTCATGCCGGATCTCTCTTTCCCTCCAATGCCTAAGAGACGTCTTCAACGAAGGCTAGCAGATGGTGATGAATGCCCTCCTTTCCAAGGTGAGGAACTGTCCCGCTCTGCAATCCAACGTCAAAGATTCAAACAGCAACTCACCGAGCACACCATCAGCAAGGGGATCCAACGTCCCACCCTGCCCAATCTTGATTCGGCTATCCCTCTTCCTCCCCTTCTTCCACTTTCCCTTCTTCTTATCTCCCTTACTACCTCCACTCTGCCCCTCCTCTCCTTGAGCGAATAATAAGGATTGCTGAAATAAAGGTTGGAGACGGTTGAGCAGGGTCATGGAGATTGAAGATGAGGGTTTGTGCAGCGCGAAGAGCGCGGATAGCGGTAGCTTTGGCGTTGGGCCCGTTGGTGGCATGCCTTTACCTTCCGCTATGTAGCCAGAATGAAGGAAGGGTGAGACTTGTCGTTTTGGCGGTCGGAAACGGATCCAAAGAAATGGCGATCGAAAATTTTCTGGATAACATGAAAACGATGTCCAGCGCTTCCTCTTCCTCGAGCAGTTCCTGTGCCTCTTCCAGATCGTCTTCACCGCTCCCTGAATCAGAACCACAACTTCCTTCAAACCGAAATGCGGATTCTAGTGTAGAGAGCAAAGTAGAGGAGGAGGAGGAGGATGAAGTAGATGTCCCAGTTCTGTCTCATGCTGCAGCTCGCAAAGCCAAAAAGGAAGCAAAGAAAGCGCTGAAATCTTCTTCTACCGCTGTTTCCACTTCCAAGGAGGAAGCGAAGAAGAAACCAACGAAGGAGAAGAAAGAGAAGAAGGGAAGTAAGGACGTCGTGCCGAGAGATAAGTTCCCGACAGTGTGGATTGGCAATCTGGCATTTTCGACGACGAGTGAGGATCTAAGGAAGTGGTTGGAGGGGAAGTGCGAGGAGCTGGTTGATGATTCGGAAGGTGGTGGAGATGCAGTTGAGGATGGAGCTCCGAAGGGAGGATGGGTGGTTAGTTTAAGGATGCCTAGAGGAGAGAGGGGGAATAAGGGGTAAGTTCATCTATTGCTGATTTAGATGGGTTACCTTTCTGTGGGGAGATGTGTTTGTTAAATTTTGTGCATGAAATTGGAGAGGAGTGGTGGTCATTGAACCAGCGTGACCGTCCCCTCCGTCAACGAGGAATGTCATCGTCGACGTTTTCATCCTCCCCGTACTCTATTCATTTAAACATGGTATTTTAAAGCACATAATACAGCGGAAGTAACTATACTAGCCTTGGGAGCCTTCTGGATAACAACAAGCAATGCGCTTTCAAAAACTTCCATCGTTTAGAGTATCTCTCATTGCTGATGGAATTACCCGTATAGATTCGCTCACGCCTCCTTCAAAACAGCAGAAGCCCACGCCCTATGCCTCAAACTTTCAGAATCCACATTCCAAGGTCGACGCCTTCTGATCAAAGATGCGGAGAACTTCGAAGGTCGTCCAGACCCAAAGAAGGACGCCGTCAAGCGAGATTCAACACGACCAACGGCGGATGGGAATAAGAAAGTAAAGAAGGATGCGCCGGCGAATGATCCCTCTCCTACCCTCTTCGTTGGAAACCTTGGGTTCGAGACGACGGTGCGTTGTTGCTCTGAGGCGCGTTTGTGACTGAGGATGTGAATGCAGTCTGAAGAGCTGCAGTCGATGTTTGATCTGCACGCTGAGAAGGAAAAAGACGCCGGAATCCGAAAAGTGCGGATGATGACGTTTGAGGATACAGGAAAGTGCAAGGGGTTAGTTCCTCTAGTTCATCGTAGGATGCAGTTTGATCTTAAATGGTCGGATGAAGGTTCGCTTTTGTCGACTTCCATTCCACAGACGGCGCGGCGAAGGCTCTCGCCAACCAGAAGAACTGGCTCCTAAAAAAAAAAAAAAAGGGAATAAGAAAGTAAAGAAGGATGCGCCGGCGAATGATCCCTCTCCTACCCTCTTCGTTGGAAACCTTGGGTTCGAGACGACGGTGCGTTGTTGATCCGAGATGTGGTAGCGGCTGAGGATGTGAATGTGAATGCAGTCTGAAGAGTTGCAGTCGATGTTTGATCTGCACGCTGAGAAGGCAAAAGACGCCGGAATCCGAAAGGTGCGGATGATGACGTTCGAGGATACAGGAAAGTGCAAGGGGTTAGTTCATCTAGTTCATCGTAGGATGCAGGTTGATCTTAATTGGTCGGATGAAGGTTCGCTTTTGTCGACTTTCATTCCACAGACGGCGCAGCGAAGGCTCTCGCCAACCAGAAGAACTGGCTCCTAACCGGTCGGAGGCTCAACTTACAATATGCTGGCGAGGATGCAGTTCGGAGAGGGAACCGAGCACCTAGAAAGCATGGGCGTGATACTCAGGAGGACGGTGAGCGGCCAGCGAAGAAGAGCAAGCGTGAGCATGAAGAATCGGGTCGGGGTGCACGCCGGATGGAAGCGAACCAGGATGGCGAAGCTGGACCTGCTAACGTTGGCGAGGCGATGGAGGTTCGAAGAGAGAAATCGACTGCCCGTAGGGCGACGAAGGGGGTGGAGAAACGCAAGAAGCCAAAACCGACGCCTGGCTCCGCTCTTGCTTTGGCGAAGCGGGAGTCTTACGCCATTGTAGAAAGTCAAGGAAAAAAAGTGGTTTTTGATTAAATAGAGGTCGCGTTAATGATTATTTACACCTTGACAGACCAGACAAGTTCGTCAAGCATCAACGAGTACAACCTTTGCTGAAGAGCTGTAATAACCGCGACATTCGCTGCAGCCAGCAGGTTTGATACCACAATGCGTGCATTTCACCTTCACCGTTTTACCTGGTGGAATGGTTTCTCCCCAATGCGCTACGAGTCGTTCATTGATATTTTTTACTTCTTTCAACTGCTCTTGCCGATCGATCAAGATATTGCTCGAGAGGCGATGATAACATCCCGAAATCGATGCAAGTGGAAGTATTTGCTGGTATAAATAAGAGGGCGACTCTGTGACAGCCTTCTACTATTCCTTGTCAGTCACAGAGTGTGGGGAGAGGACGGTGACAAACCCAATTTGCTATTACATGCCGAAAAAGGATGTCGCGTACTTCCTTGAAGCGGATGGAGATGGCACCAAACAGCAAATCATAGGCAGCAACCGCCGTTAGATTCCTTGACACGGCATCCAGGGATCTGGAGCGCAGGTCTTCCATTTGGAGCTCTAAATAACTCTGTCTGTCATCCTCGAACGCCGAACGCATGTGAGAAACAACTCGTACTATCTGCCAGCAAAAACATTTCCATAGGGTCGCAAACCTTTTTATCACCAACGGATTTCGTGTGCCAGTCCACGTAAGCGGCAATGAAATACTGCTCGTCGATGTCTTCAACAGGCTCCTCTTGATCCGGAGGATGTCTGTAAAGCTCAAGCGAGAAGACTGTCGTGAAATTGACTTTTCTACGCTATGGGTTATCAGGCTGAAAGGGTGCTGATGAAGAGCCAGAACACACTCTGTGTACATGTAGCGAATCATAGAGCTAAATGTGCGGTAGCTTGTGTCGTTCACTTCTACCACAGTTGGTTCGATGATGGTTCCCGTTCCTTCAGTAAAATCCGATTGAAACACTAGTCTTGACTTCAGTTATGTCCCTCACTGCAATTTAAGGGGACACAGTACTGGTCACGAAATAATTGGATCGTTTTTGAAGGAAAGCTTTCGTAGCATAAATTTTGCCTTGGGGTCGCATGATATCTTTCGGAAAAGTGAAGACAACGTCAGAGTATTCAGGATTGTTGTAAAACACCTCGGCGTAGTGCTTGAGAAGTTGGTTATTGATGTCCATGAGGTCGATTCCTGGCTGCGATCACACAGCGGATTAGCTGAACCTGGACGCTTTGTGGCCTGAACGTAGATACCATCTAAGCTTGCTGTATTCCGACGCTCAACAGCAAGGTGAAACTGGGAGATGACAACAACGGTATTTCAGGACAAACTGTCACTAGTTTGCTATTTACTATTCGGACAAATCTATAGACACGCATCAGCAGTAACCATACAGGGTGTAAGAGTTCGCTACCACTAATATCAAAGGTCACTCTTCCTCAAGTGGGTTTGCCTAACGTGTGCCCTCCACATGCAACTCCACGCCAGCGTTCCCAGCGAGCAACGGTAAATGGGGAAGGTGACAGTGCAAAGACAAAGTTTCTTCGAGATTGAGACAAGGAATCGGATTTGAAATTGACTCCTCATTTGTTTGTGTACAGTTTGGAGGCATTGTTGCAAGAAATTTGGCGTGCAGGTGCAACGTTGGCTAGTGCGAGTTGATCTCAGCAGCGAAAATCGATTTCCATCTTCTTCACTTGGGAAGACCGAAAGCGACATTGTTTCCCTTTCAAGCCACAGGGTTAAAGAACTTGAAAGTCGAACAACATATCATGTCCCTTCAACGGTAATCGAAGTCCGCAATAGATTTAATTTTTTTTGTAGATATGTAGAATTCTTGCCAGGGGCTTAGTTTATGGCATAAAGGATCCTAATTTGAAGGTGACAGCAACAAAGTTGAAACGGCGCATTGTTGATCCTAGAAATCACAGTTCACTCAAGAGGGAATTCAAAGAGGCATGAGCTTACAACTGGGGATCGAATCTTCTGCCGTGTGCTCGGGAAGACTAGGTCGTTGTGACCAATATCTTACAACTACTCATTCTTTTCGGTTTTCTTCAATTCTAGCAGAGTGACTGATTTGATTTCCTCTCGCCCCCTCGCTGGTGCAGTTACGATATTTTCATCTGTTGGGGAACGAGAGAATCGTATACGTGCTTTTTGACCCTCCCAGGTACACATTTCGTAGTTCCACATCGCGATGAAGAACACTGCACGCGTGACTTTTTGATCGCGGCTACGAGACCGAACCTATCGCGATGAAGAACACTGCACGCGTGACTTTTTGATCGCGGCTACGAGACCGAACCTATGATATCTAGCTGATTCATTTTGGAAGGACTTTGGGCAGGGACGTCCTTTTTCAGCGCAACATCCTTCACATCCGGATGTCGTGATGCCCCTTCCAAAAGTCCATCACAATCGATCCCCTACCTTCACCGTACTTGTGAATGACGTATATCTTTGGCACGACGTCTCCCTGATGACGCTCCAGAAGGCGATATGCCGTGGTTTCCCGTTCAAAATGGTCTTGTCTCTTCTCCTGAAAGTATTTGACAGCGACTCGCAAGTAACGTCTTTCCCCATCGACAATATGTATAGATTGTTCCAGCCCACTCCAGCAGCGAGGAATGACAAGTTTGGTAGCGTAAGCACCAGGCGCCTTGTCCGACAATCTCCGAGCTGATAAATGGCGATATGAGTAGGTCTATGTTGAAATACGTTTCGAAACGAGCTAGGAGGAAGGAGCTGGAGCGGAGGAAGAGCAATTATATGCGGAAGGGGCGGAAACGGCCTGCACTCGAGAATGTACGCGCTTTCATCTGGGAAATATGCCAATGAGATGAGGGGTAGGAATATTTGCCTTTGGAACTCATCATGCTGATGAGCGGCTACGCATCTTCCCTTTAACGAAATTGCGTGCTCTGTAATCTCCCCGTCAATTCTTGAACGACCTAAAGGGAAATCATCAATGTCCCAACTACAAATGCTCTTCTACTTGATTGGTTCGAAGCATTTGTTATTTAAGCTAGAGCTTTTTTAATTATTGCAAATAATCAGCCTCTTTATTTACTGCTAACTTCAAGTTGAGGAATTACTGGCAAACATTGGTTTGCCTTAGCCCATTGCTACTATCGTAAGTTTATAAGCACCCAAGCTATATTCAACACAAGATGAAAGGGCCCTACGAGTTAGACAGGAGCATGTGTTCCTCAGTAACCAGCAACTGCTCATCACTGTATCCACTGGATTCTCTTGCCATCTTGTTCTTCTTCTAAACTCATCCTATGATTAAGCGGCAGAGTTGATAAATATTGCAAATATGAATGATGCGCGTTAGAGTGAGAGAAAACGCGTGAACTTGCATGAATCTTTCCGGAAGAGTATACATGCAGCAGAATGAACAACATTATACTGAGACGATATTAGTGCAGTCAAGGTGCAGTGTAAGCGAACAGGTATAAGAAGAGAACATGCATGCAAAGTACTGAAGTCGAAGTCGTGAATTGTGAGATGGACTTGGGAACTTGCGCACGAATACTTGAACGACAGATCTAAGAAAAGCGTGAAAGACTAACCCGTTCCTGTCGACACAGATGAGAAGGAAATTAAATAGAGAGCCTATCAGTAAGAAGGAAAATTAACTGTGGAAACGGCAATGCGTCAGAAATCAAACAAAATGAGCCACTAATAACTGGTAAATGGGTGCGATTATTAGTGCACGTACAAACTTTTTTTTTAGTCTGGCATTACGGAAGAGGATAGTAACACAGTTATACTTGTTACTAACGGCCGTCCATGTGCATAGGAAGGGGTCGCTAAAGATATGTTATCTTCGTATCTGGCGAAGGCGCAACTCGCAAAACTGGACTAATTCGGGATACGTTTCGCGCGCGTCGCATCTTGTGCTGATCAAATGTTGCCTGTAACACGATGAGCTACTTCTACTCAGAGGTAGGAAGCAAAGCGTACATGGAAATGGTAGGACGCTTGAATGGATCTGCATTGGCGACATTGAAAAATTTGAAGGCCATGGCATGTTGGCAGTTGCCTGTCGGTCACATCAGCACGACGAGGCTCTGTATATGTCATCATTACCAATCTGTAATAGCTGCCCTTTGAACCAGACTGACACAAACAGTGAATTGAGAACATGGCAGTGGCTAGCACTCACTATTCATATTATTCGACGGTGTACAAAGCCTTCCGTTGAGGAAGACATCCGCATACAAATGTGAGGAGAACTTAATTGTTATCGTGCTGGTTGGAGTCAACCTGCCTAGGTTACTACTATCAAAAAACTTCCTCCTTTCGACGTCGTAGGTGACGATCAGATCCTTTTTCATGGGTTGGATACTGAGGATGCCACTAGGGAGAGTTAGCTGTGTTGGTCGACTGGCAGCGTCAAATGCAGGTGAGAGAGATGGAGGAGTCGAATACACTATAGGAGACAAGCCGGGGCTCGTTGAAGGACTCGTTGCTTCAAACGGAATATATGGGCGCTCCGCAACTGTATGGATATTGATTACTTGTTGCTGACGATGAGTTGGTTGAATTGGTTGAGTGGAACGACCATGGTGCGAATGGGCAGATGGACCTATCTACAATGTTAGCCTCGTCCTTCTCTAAGGGGAGGTCTCACTATCATGAGGGAGAGTGTGCGGCGCTTGACAACTGCTTCCACAAACGGCAGAAAAAAATGAGAACCGATCGGAAGGGCTGACTCCAGCGACACCGCCATTATTATCTATTAGAGACTTGAGGGAAATGAGTACAGTATCTGAAAAACTCGTACACGTCACCGGTGAAGAATAACAACTGGTTTGATCGGAATGGTCTTCATGGGTAGTCGTTTACCACATCAGCATGAATACTTCCATATTTATGAGGGTGAATACACACCTTGATAAAGCATAACAGGGTTTGCGTGAACGGAGGCTGCACGAATCCGAGCCGCAATTGTCTCTGACTGCGCGCCGTCAAGCGTCGCAGACGTATTAGCAAAATAATAAGAGAATGGAGGAGGCTGCTGCATGATTCAAGGAAAGTCTTGCGTTAGGGACGTGACGGGAGGGGACGAGGAATTTATATTTCATTCAAGCATCCCAGAGACGCGTAACAGTTCCACAACGCTGGCTGCCCTCCGAAACGTGAGACTTGCCGTCACAATTTGCCTAGGCTTTGGATAGGGTTACAAAATAATGCAAGTGATCGAAGTATGGTTCGTTGAGTGTGGCGGTAAACAGGCTTTGATAATGGCTGCCTGATCTGTGCGAGCAGCAACCTTGCGAACATTGTATTTGGATCCTGTCTTCGGATAGCATAGGGTTTATAGTTGGAGAGCGGAAAGAGCATCAAACGTTAGCATGGTCTGGACTATCTTCTTCCCCACAATTTATCAGCCCAGAGATCGAACATTGCCCACTCCCGAGCGAAACAGAAGATTTCGACTAATTACGACTCCAAACTTTCGAGCGCGGAGTATATAGAACGCTCGCTAGTAGTTTCGTTTGTTAAGGTTGTCTACTAGTACAACCTCAGCAACAGCAGATGTTCAGGGTTCCACTCCGACGACGATTCTGAAGCCTCAAACCCTCAATGGCCCTGATTGGGATCACTCCCACGTCCGTACCGCAGCCAGCAGAGCGGGTAACAGGCATAATTGAGGTTTAGAGAACAAAGAGGAACGACACTAACAGAGCTAATCTGGAGTTTGAGGATTTTCTCTCTTGTCACCTGTCAATATTGTTCCGCAGCTCCGCTCTTCCTCATACAACGGCGACAGAGTTGGGTAACGGAATTCTCAAACGATAGACATCGACAGATAGGAAAGTCGGCGAATATCGTGACATTCGACGTAAACTCAGATAGAGTTGAAAATAAACGATAGGTGAGCTCAGGAAGAGTGACTGTTATATGGTCTATTTTGCCCCGGGTCTTCCAAATACATCCGACACATCCCATCAGGATGCCTGAACCTCACTGAACCTAGCGGCAACTCATCACATATTTCTTATCACAAAGTGACACACCTTCAACCAACCAAATGTAATAATCCCGTATCATCTATCAATGCAAGACTCCCTTCCAATTAGATGACAATTCCTTCAGCCCAACTTCATCTGATATTCCCCTGTGTAATGCTCGTGCAATGAGCTGTTTCACGTGACTTGTGCCAACTCTATTCCACTTCTCCTTTTCCCTCCTTTTCCCTGTTGCAAACTTTCACCACGGCCATTTAAATCAAACTTCTTGCACATCCCCTGATCGACGACGCTTCATCAAAGATGCTGAGAACTTTGAAGGCCCTCCCGATCCGAAGAAGGAAGCTGTGAAGATGGATACGCCTCGAACTGCGGAAAGGAATAAGTAAAAGAGGGATCCACCCACGAATGGTCCCTCACCTACTCTCTTCGTTGGAAACCTTGGATTCGAGACAACGATATGGTGTTGCCTTGATATATAATTGTAGTTAACAACGTAAATGCAGTCGATGTTTGATTTACACGCTGAGAAGGAACAAGCCACCAGAATCCAAAAAGTGCGAATGATGACGCTCAAGGATACGGGAAATGCAAGGGGTTAAATCATTTCCAAAGGGTCGCAAACCTTTTTATCACTAACGTATTTAGTGTGCCAATCTACGTAAAATACTGCTCATCGATGTCTTCAACGGGTTCCTCTTGTTCCGGAGGATGTCTGTAACGTGAGAAGACGGTCATGAAATTGACTCTTCTACTGGTGGGTCATTGGCTTGAAAAGGGAGGTGCTGATGAAGAGCCAGAACATACTCTGTGTACATGTAGCGAATCATAGAGCTAAATGTGTGATAGCTTGTGTCGTTCAATTCTACAACAGTTGGTTCGATAATAGTTCGCGCTCCGTCAGTAAAATCCGATTGAAACACTAGTCTTGACTTCAGTTATGTCCCTCACTGCAATTGAAAGGGACACAGCACTGGTCACGAAATAATTGGATCGTTTTTGAAGGAAAGCTTTCGTAGCATAAATTTTGCCTTGGGGTCGCATGATATCTTTCGGAAAAGTGAAGACAACGTCAGAGTATTCAGGATTATTGTAAAACACCTCTTTGTGGTGCTTGAGAAGTTGATTATTGATGTCCATGAGGTCGATTCCTGGCTGCGATCACACCGGGGATTAGCTGAACCTGGATGCTTTGTTGCTGACCGTAGGTACCATTTGAGCTTGCTGTGTTTTCGACGCGCAATGGCAGGTGAAACTGGGAGATGACAACAATGGTATTTCAAGACAAAATAGTCGCTAGTTTGCTATTTACTTGTTGGACAAATCTATAGACACGCATCAGCAGTAGCCACACAGGTATAGGAGGTACGCTACGACTAATCTCAACATTCGCTCCTCCTGAGTTAGGTTTTGTTGGAGGTGTCCAGTGTGGTACGATCACCGCACACGGGTGTACGTACGAACGGTCAATGACCTGCTCTCCCTAGGTGCTTACCACCAGGGATGAGCAGGTAGGAGTCTCGGATAATAGTCATGCGAGGTGCTTCCCACCAGGGATGAGCAGATCCACAGGTTTGTCTACCCGATGTTCGGGATGAAGAACACCGCAGACGTGGCTCGGTTGAAGCTGGAAGACCTGACAGGCTAGTGAATTACATAGTGAGTCAAGACTCTAGCGAAGCAAAGAGGCAGAGTCGCGGAATCAAGGACAGAAGTTACGGTCCCTCTTGGATCGCAGCTTTGATCCCGTTGACTCGGATAGATCACGAGAACAACAATTCTCAGTCATTCCGGAGAGAGCTAATAGGAAGCAAACTCGAAGAGCAAGTGAGAGGCAACAATGCAGTCGCATTGGACAATCCCACGTAGTCAGTTGTAGTGTGTTATTAACCGTGTAGTCTTATAAACATTTCGCTCGATTCAAGTGTGGAGGACTGAGAGCTAGAAACAACAGGGCTCGTACGCAACTCATGACCAAGTTTGGTGATATCCAGGTGGATTATGAGCCCATCGGTTTGCTTTTTTGCTCTTGTTTTCCCAACGCACGTTTGAGGTTCATTACCCCTTTTAGCTCATGATCCCTTCAAACATCAATCCATCTGGCTAAATTTCACTGCCGTATGCTCCCTTTCCGTCCTCATCCCCTCACTCAATGTTATCATTGTGATAGTCTGCTTTGAGGAGTATCTGGCTCTCCGTCCTCTTCTTCACTGGTCTTGCAACTGCTATTGTCCTCATTGACAGGCTGGACTCCAGTGTCAACTTAGGAATATCAAGCACCATGCTGTGCGTCATGAAACACCGTGATCGCGATATTGATATACAGCATAGAACCGTCCTGGGGACAACAATTGGATTTGTCATTTCTTATCGCACCTCGAGGTGTGATTTCTCTTCCTCAGCTCGGCCAGTGTGATAATTTGCGATAGCGCATACGACCGATATTGGGAAGGCCGAAGGATGTGGTCAGAAATAATCCTCAATTCACGAACACTGGCAAGGATGATATGGCTACAGTATTTATCATGCACTCCTTCCGAATCTAAAGCTGACCCTTGTGATAGTGTACCAAGCTATATGAAGGTTCCTGAGGAGTATGCTCCTATCTCATCTCAAGCGTAGAATAATACTGATTGATTGGTAGTCCTACAAACATCCCGGAGGAGGAGAAAGTCAAGGCAACGCTGGAAAAGAAAAGTGAGTTATTTATATGGCTTGCTTATGTGTGAGATAATAACGCTCCGAAGCTATGATCAACATCATTGAAGCCTTCGCCATAAGTGTGAAACATTATCTTCGGTACGCATTTTCTAGTGACCAAAACTGATCTGAAGCTGACCTCAGTTCAGTGGTGAAGTGAATGATTCCGACATCAGCGCCGTCTTTGCTGAAATCTGGCATAGGACGGTGTTTATTACCAAGATCTTTGGCCATTGGTTGCGTACCTGCCAAAGGTTTGCGTCTCGATTCGCTCCCAGTCTCTGTACTCATTACCACCCAACCAGTATCACCTCCCGTCTGCTATCATTTCCGACACGGAAATGTTATCGACAGAACCCCACGAGGAGAATTCAGAGCGACTCGCCCCTCGTCCTAGCGATCTGTCTAACACCAGTCAGAGGAGACCGTCAACTCTGATGGGGACGCTTGGGAGCACGAGCGCGAGCGTCAGCTTTGCAGACAGCAAATCCGCATTGAATCAGTCTTGTACACCTTCAGGTGACCAATTGTGAGGAACTAATTTGTTTTGACAGTTGTAAAACCCAATTCCCATCCTGTGAGGATGGAAACACTCTCAGCACCGCTTCAGCACTCTGGAATCCCCCATCCTCCTATTCCACTGAAGCCATCTCGAAACCCGCCACCATGGAATATCATCGATGACTTATTCACGTTTCTCATTCCCATCAGGTATGCTGTCCAACATCCCCTGAGCTGACAATGACGATATAAGTAGGTCGATGTTGAAATACGTTTCGAAACGAGCTAGGAGAAAGGAGCTGGAACGCAGGAAGAGCAATAACATGCGGAAGGGGAGGAAACGGCCTGCACTCGAGAACGTACGCGATTTCATCAGGAGAACTATGCCACTGAGATGAGGGTTAGGAAAATCTACCATTGGAACTCATCATGCTGATGAGTGGGTACACATCTTCCCTTCAACGAAGGTCGGTGCTGTTTAGGTCTTGCAGCACATTTTTAATGGCGTAAAGGAAAATCATCGATGTCCCAACTACAAACGCACTTCTACTGGGGATTCAAGGCTTGTCCAGTTCTTTAGGTATGTACCCACCTCAACTATTCTCCTACGCTGAACGAGACCCGAGTTTCTCTCGAGAGGATCCTTACAACACCAATTCCGTTTGGCTACCAGATTCACCTCAAACACACTGTGAGTTTCGACGTCATACTTTCATGAAGCTCACAGAGTCGAAGGTTTGGGTTTATCTGTTCGCGTTGCCGTGGCAGCTACAGCCGACATTGGGATGGGTCACAATTCCTGTCTGTCACTTCAGCTTTCTTTTCTTCGCTTGTTAATCATTGGCACTCCGTCGCCACAGGCAGTTGCCATTGCTGCGTTCATCTTTCTTGGCTTGCTGTCCATAGGACAGGAGATTGGTGCGCATGTTTCCTGCTCCGTATTCCTCGCTAACTCATCGCCTTATCTCAAAGAGAATCCGTATGTTCTCATACTGCCATGTCACCATCGTTCACAGTTATCACAGCTTCGGATACGACCTGAACGACTTGAATTTAGGCAAGTCAGGCTTTCAGTTTCCTCCGTGAACTAACGCCATGACAGATTATTTCTGCCGGAACATCATCCACCGGTTCGTTGTTTACCTTCTCATACTCGGTTCAATGCTAATGTGACGGCGACAGAGAAATGGCTGAATTGACTTCCCATACGCCAGAATCATCAGATCCTGATTCCTTCCTCTTCACAACCGGAAATGTGCCGCTTTTCCCTCACGACCCAAGAGGTGTAGAAGAGTTGTCGCAAGTTTCAATGTCAGAGCTAGAAAGGCTTCTGGCTGGTGGGCGAGCGGGACTGAATAGGACCAAGACTTACCGTGAATAATACATTCACGAAAGGTCTCTACGAAGGAAGATGGTCAGTAGTTACTCAGTAGACAGTGGTGCTAGTTAGGGGTTTAATCATTATTGCGATAAAGTGTATCGTGATTATAAGGAGGGTAGAACGAAAGGAAACATGCAAAGTACTGAAGCCTCACTCCTTGCCATTGTCTACAATGTGAAGAAAAACTTGGGAACTTGAGCACGATTACATCAACAACACCATTCGACAAAAAAAGTGTCCTTTGACCTGGAACGAACACGAGTGTAATGGAATGAGAAGCTTGAAAATGTAGAGGAGGATTGATTAGGGTAAGTGAAACAAAACTAGACACTAATACCCTGTAAAACTATCAAGGCAAGTAATAGAGCACAGACAAACTTTTTTCTGCTTTTTTTGTCACATAAAAAGAAGAACAGGAACAAAGAAGTCCATCCCCCTGGAACGAACACAAATGAAATTAATTCGGAGGCATGGATATGCAGAGGGGAATTAAGTACGATGAATCAATGACACGATACCAGGTGCTAATACCTTGTAATCCACCAATGAATACAATAGCACCGACAAATTTTTTTTGCCTTTTGTGATAAATGAAGAAGAACAGGATTAAAGCAGGCTTTTAGCGAGCAGGGAAGGTTTCCTGTGTGAGAACTCGGACACGGATAAAGGATGTTACGATCGTTGCCTGCACTGCAATTCCCATCATTCACCATGCAGAGATGTCACTATAGGATACAGTACCTGGCGAATCGCATGGATGCGCAACTGGCAAAAAGTGACCAATGCGGCATGGGTTTGGCGCACATTGCATCCCCGACTTATCAAATGCTGCCTATAGCGAAATGAGCTTGTATCTAGTCTGGGGCAGGGTGTCAAGCGCACATGCAGGTAGCGGGGCGCTTGAAAGGATCCAAGTTAGCTTCATTGAAGAACTTGAAAGACGTGGCGTGTTGACAGTTGCCTGTTGGTCACATTAGCCTGGACAAATAGTCAGGGAACGGTACCTATGTGAAGAAGCTGCCCTTTGAACCACTCTACCACCAAAGAGCCAGTAAGTTAAAACTTCTACGGTAGTGAGCACGCACCATTTATATTATTCCATGGCGAACATTGCATTCTTTTAACGAACACGTCCACATATAGCGCAGCGCAGAATTTCAGTGTTGTTGTGTTTTCGGGACACAGACTTGTGAGTGTACTGGAGTCGTAAAACTTTCCCGTTCTGCGGTCGTACGTAACAACCAGATCCGTTTGCATGGGTTGGGTAGTGATGGCGCGATTGCGGAGCATCTGGTGTCTTGAATACGTGGTACTGTTGGATGGGGATGGTACTGATCCAGTTGGGACTGAGGGGACTGAGTGTGGTGAAGGAGACGTGCTACTAGAGTTTGCCGAAGGGCTGGTTGTGCCAAACAGGGTATGTGCTGGACCAATCGCTCCAGGTGGGACAGAGGGGACTGAGTGTTGTGAAGGAGACGTCATAGTAGAGTTTGCCAAAGGACTGGTTGTGCCAAACATCTGTGCTGGAGCATTAGGGGGATGGACATAAATCGTTTGGTCGTGGAACCTTCTGGGGTTCAGATAAAGCTGCTGGCTGGAAGGATAATGGTGCGTGGAGATAGATAGAACTATTCGCGATATTAGCCTGATAGTCACAGAACGGCAGCACAAACAACCATCTGGAAAGAGGATCTGCGACGTTTGACCGCTTCCTCCACGAGCAGGAGAAATTGTGGACCCGGCGGAAAGGATGCGTGCAGCTGGGGCGACAGCTGCAGTGCTATGCTGAGGAGAGCTGAATGCCACCATTGAGGGCTGTAGAGGTGCTGGTGGGGGATGAGGTTGGTATTGGAGTGCAGTTTGGTTGTCTGTTCACTCGTTAGTAGCCACATTCTCTCTTTCGAAAAAATGCCAACAACTACCGTGGTAATGCATGAAGGAATTTGGGTGGGAAGAACCTGCTATCGAGGACGACATGTGAGGAACAGATTCTAGCATGCCCGCGAACGGCGCAGAATTATTTGATAAAGGATAGTCGTAAGTATGATAAAACTGATGAGTCCAAAGCTGGTCCATGGTACGAGGAATTGTCCAGTTAAGGGAACGACCTTTTATGGGGAGCGTCCTTAAAGTCCGCTGCCTTCGAAAACATGAAACGAACAACCTTTTTACCCCTTGTGCGACCTAAGCGTTCCAGACAAAGTAGCCTCCAATGGACCTCTCGTCTCACAAGGGTAATGATACACAGGCGAGATGCTTCGACAATCTGTTTTTGGGGTACGTGACGAGTTCTATCGAAGGTCGCCATGCAGTCGGACGACTGGAGCCAAAGGTTTGAAGGAACTTGAGATCATCACATCCAAAGTGGTCGGGCTGCTCAAAACAGTGGCTTCAACCTGACCCGTCAACATGGCGACAAAGACATCCAGCACGGACCGGAAATGCAGCGCCATTCAAAACGTCAACAACCCGACAGTGTTTGGAGGATTTGGACCAGATCCCTAAACATTGTTAACGTCTCACGATCGGGGGGCTTCGCGGCGGAGCCCCCGTCCGTCCCTTTACTCCGATGCCCCTCGGAATGCAACCCGTTGTATATCTCAATCTTTATGCAAACCATGGTTCACGATCGGGACAGATGGAAAGAGAAAGATCTGTTTTCTGTTCTCCAAATTTTGTGGGAAGGGCTACAAAGTTCTCTCCAGTTGTCTCCTCTTGAAAATCCACGGAAATGCAACAGCAAACTTTGCACGACATGACCACCGCAAATCCTGTCGCCCTCAATCCGCCTCACTAGCTTGTGCGGCGCTTTCTCTTAGAACATGCTCAATCCAGAAAGTAGAAGGCAATATCTCCGAAATTGCAACATTTTCTGGTCTTGCATCACAGCTGGAAATGAACGAGCTGGAGCAGAAGGTCAGAAGAGCCACGATCGAGGTCCGAGAGGACTAGAAGGAGGTCGGGTCAAATGTCACCACGCCATCACGGCTTATTTGGAGACTACTCATCGCCTGCTAAATAGATGTTACCAATGTCCCATATCTGGTGTTCATTATCGTGCATGCAAATTGCAGGTGGAAGCAGATTAAAAAGCAAGCCAACAGACTTGAAGTGCAAAGGATATCCATGAAACAGAGGTGATCTCGTAATGAAACATCATCGAATCATCGACGGCGCATTCGAGGAGGAGCCATGTTTGCTCGCGGAACGATCAAACAAGAAAGGGAGCACGTCACACGCATCCCGTTGATGCTTGACCTGACTATATAGACCCGAAAGACGCACTCCACAACCTCCCCAAATCGTGTTAACCTAATCAGGTCTTGCATCCCACTGCTCTCGAGCTCTAAATTGGCGGAAGTGCGCCTTGAAACCGAAATCGTCACTCCGCTTGACTCCTTTGCCTATCACAATCAATCGATCCATCCCGCGTTTCGGAGACCTTGGATGACAGTTGCATCAGGTGAATGCGCACGTGACGAACCACCACTCATCCTTCTCCTTCTCAGTCTCAAACGTTTCCGAACCTGCAGCATGGCGATTCAAATCAAACCACTTGTACCTGGCGGCCTCGCATCTTGCTATTCCATATTCTCCATATTTGGCATCCTTTTCTTCGTTTTCATTGGGCTCGCTTTCGACAACGGGGTATGTTTCACTTTCTCCCCTCTTTTCTTCGATGCGTCGTTTTGGTGTCTGTCTCAGGTAGTCTAGATTGACCTTGGCTTTGTTGGCATAGGCGGATGTATTATTGGACTCTGAAGAGTCCCCGCCAGACGGACATGCTGTCGCGAAGACGTGTTATGGAGCAGCGGTGGTGTATGCTGTCTTGATGGGGTTCTGTGCATGCCAGGTTCGCACTCTCTTACTTTTTTTCTGCACTGGGAAGAGTAGAGGAATGATTGATTGTGTCGGAAAAGGCGGGAGTGAACAGGAGGTACCAGAGGAGCAGTAGCATCCGGCTTTAATTCGTTGACCTTACTTCGATTTGTCCAAATCCATTCCGTACGAGCTGTAATCGCAATTTATCTATTCTGTCCCCTAGCGCCGCTCTCCCTCACCGTATCCACGAGATCCTTTGATATGTGACGCTCTTTCTTCGGAAGAGTGCGGATGGTTTTGGGAGGAAGGTGTTGCAAGCAGTCAAGGCTGGAAACTAAGCGTCGGTGTGCTTTTACTTTTACTTATTGGACTGGATGTTTTGCGAAGAACGTGATGATAACTTGGGCCACGTCCTCTTGAACACTACTTCAATAGACTATTTGATAGTGCGTTTTGATCCGCAACTGTCTGACATTCATCCTTCACAGATGAAATCAAAGGGGGTTTTTACATACATTTGCTTACTATCAGACATGCACGAAGCTTAGGAGGATTCCTATTGGAGGTCCTCGTCACAGTCACGCACATAAGCGTGATGTGACCTGATCTGATCTCTGACGGAGAGCTGTTCCCTTCGCTCACTATTATCGCCCATGGGGGAAGTACGACCATACAGGAGTAATATCCACGTGCAACATATCCAGGGAAATGGTCATACCGCCACATGAATGAAAGGAATAGCACAACTTGGGTAATTGAAACCTGATCGGGACGGTAGACGGTAGAAGGTGCAAAAGGCAAAGGATGGGTAGCCGTTCTGTTCACCCACTAAGATGAAGATCCAGCACTTCTTCTGCGATTACTTTTCATTCTCGACGAGGAACCCCAGCACTGAATCCGACCTCGAATCTGCACCATGCTGTACTCTCCTCTTCCACTCAGTTTGAGTATTGTTATCCTGTTGCCTTGAACAAATCAACTGAGATCCACCATTGGAACTTACCTGTCGCCAGTGTAAACTAGTCTGCGTATTTCTCTAAGCTCTAGATACATCTTGATACACCTCGTTGGAACAAAGTCACGATCAATCCAAACTATCATGATGCTCTTCCCCGCCAACACCGTTCGGCTTAAGAGGGACTCAAACATACCATTACTTCAGCTCAACTGACGTCAGCTCCATAGAGCATGAATGGCCTCATCCTTGTCTTCACTTTGCCTGCAGTATAAGCCTCATCTTTTGGAAGACTTACTGTACTCGACGCAACTGCTAGCTCCTTTATTTGCCTATCATGCCCTCATCGACCGTCCGACAAACCATAGCGTGTTCGTTTAAATGGTTATGCAGGTTTTGGCATGTACGAGGAGTTCCACACTGCTCCACTGCAGAGGAGCCCAAGCTCCTGACTTTAGCTGGCGAAGGGGCCACTTACGGATTTGCTATAGAAGTTAGGGTGAATCGGTTGCAAAGCAAGATTTCAATGAAGCTTACAGTAAACAGGACGATCCCGAGATGGAACTGGTAGCGCAAACGAAGTTCTTTCATGACATGGGCTTCAGACTCGCATGGGGGCTATGTTGCTGAATTCACGGTTGTCCTTGTATGGAGGATGGAGGAGATGGAGGGTTACCGGGACACGGTCACTTGTCTGTGTTTGGGCAAGTGGTTTGGCGCCAATCAGACCAGATCTGGGTTATTGAACTAAAATGTAACACGAGGAACGGGAGGAACGCAGTGAATTGCTCAAAATAAGGTTGGCAAAACCCTCGATCGTCTTCGGGGAATGTTTGTGCAATACTCAACATCGCGTGCTTAAAAAAGGCTCCCAAGCGTGTTACCTCCCCTCGAAATTACTCACGCCTTTTGGACCCAGTGATTGCCTGGAACCCTCATGTTCACTCTACCTCTTGCTTAAACATTCTCTCCTTTGCTTTTGAACACTAGGGATGTCCCACGCTCGAATAATGTCGCCTCCGCCTATGGGATTCAAAGGCGATCTTACATCTGGTGGCGTAAGGCGTCCTTACTGGACCCTGAGGAGTCACCGTGCAAAGGCGTCGTGGGTCAGTGGTGTGGATGCTGTTTTACTGACCTCCTGTCCTTACCTGGTACGCTTTTCTTCCAGGAAGATTGAGGGAGATGATTGATTGCGTAGAAGGTGGAGCGAATAACAGTGAGCAGTAGCACCCAGTTTCGACTCGCTCAATTTCAACGTCTCCACAGTCGCTCTGTTCGACTTTTTAACGGCCCTGTATCTGCCCCATCCTCTTCCCCCGTCTCTCCTCCTTGTCCAACCTAGAAATGCTGGCTAGAAGGTTCGAAGGGAGACGTAGCACCTGAGTAGGGTTTGGGAGAAAAGGATTAGCCGTGAAAACACGGTCTGCTTTGCAGTGGTCAGCACTTCCTCTCTTGTCTGCCCATTCTTTTCCTGTTGTGATCTCTTCCGCTGTTGTGCCCTGCGGTTCAACTTGTATCACGGAGAGAGCTGTCCTTTGATTTTGCAGACTGAAGGCGAAATACGTCTAGACAGTCCACAGCACCATTACCATATCACTTTTCTTCGGGATTTGCAACCACTGGTCCATTAAACTTTTCTGCATTTCTTCTATGGCTTTCATTCTATGAGTGAAAGCATACTTTATCTTGACCTTGTTCATCGATGGAGTGGATGAAGGCTATTGTCGCAGGAATAGGGAGACGGGTTTGACAGAACGGATAGTCTGGTGATCTCGCCAGTCCCGCCAGACCCGACAGACATATTACTGAATTGGCCAAAAACAGATCTGACAAGGTTGGTTGCCCAAGATAAAATGTGGCTTGACTGGACCCTGAGGGCCCTGGAGCCTAATGGAGGCTCAGGAGGGAAGAGTGGTCTGCTTGGTTTATTGCGCATCAGCTCGATTTTACGTCCAAAAATGTTCAATCCGACCAAGCAGAGGATGGGAGACTCCCATGACTATATGCTTTGGACCACAGATCCTACGTGCTTCAATCCAGAAGCGACTACAGACATCCAGGTCTCACCATATGAATCCCATGCTCATCAGTTTCCAACGCCTCCTCTTTCCAACTGGGAGGATGGATCCTGGTGGCCCCCTTCCGTCCACTTGGATCAATATGGTAATCCTCATGCTTCTTTCGATCAATCGGGTGCCGACACTGTACACGGACTGTTGGCACCTTGTCAGTACGCCATGCCAAACCAGGCTGCGCTTCCTGGGATCTATAATCCCCCATTCACCCTTCAGTGGAACTACCATTCTGCCAATCCGTATTGCCCCCCTACTTTGGAGGGGCCATTGGAGGCTGAAAATGTTCAAGAGGTTAGGTCAACATCTCAAACCGCCACCGCTCCGAGCGCTGGTTTGTCGGCCTGCCTTCCCTACAATAGAGAAGATGACATGTTTTTGCAGACGTCCCGACCGTCAATTATTCCCACACTCCGGAGTCGATCATACTCCCCCCTGCAAACTATCAGGAGATCGTGAGGGACTCTCACTCTCTTGAGGGCCAAGCCGCCAACTTTGAGCCCCAAGGAAATTTTGGGTACCCATGTAAGTCTTTCTACAATCGCCTGGCAGGTAATTGATTGATTTTCTTGTTGAAGTGAACCATCCGCCTACTTTTAACGAAGGTGGTACGGTTGCCTACAGAGAGTTAGGCCCGCAACACTCACGAATATGTAGGACATCCGACTGCCGTGGCAAGGTCAAACGGGGATTATGCCAATGCACACAGGAGCAACAGTACGCAGCATTCCTGGCTGAGGTTTATGATGATCAAGTGGACAAGAAATAGATGATACCTCTCAGATAACGCTTGAGACCAGGCCACTTGAGCGACCTTTCATTCTCTATTTTGAAAGGCAGGGAAAAAAGATTTGGATGCGGGAGGAACTCCTGAAACTTGGTCGCAAGCCAGAGGAAGAACGCTTAGAAGGCCCGGTTACATTCAGTAGTCCTGTATATAGGGTAGTCACTTGCGGCGGAAAGGAATGTTTGCCTTCCGCTAGGAATCAGACGGTGCGAAACAGTACGGTCAACTTTTTCCATGCTTCCTTTCTGACACGCCGAATAGATTTTCTCAGAGGCCAATTGGGGTGGATTGGTAGGATCCCTTTATCTGTTTATTGTTACCTCTCAAAGTAACGGTGGTATTTGGTCAAAGGCGACTGTGCGCACAAACCCTCGTTCAAGTTTGAAGGGAAACGACCCTCAGTTATCGTGTAAGTCAATGCCTTTGTTTTGCTACCTTCAGGTCTCCTTTTCCTTGCTTATCCAGTGATGTAGGTCTCATCTGGTCAATAAAGAACGCTGCACGCTGCACAAGACTCATCCCGACCTGGTTCAATTTGCAGAATGGTGTCGCGACCTTTGAGAAAAGGGACTCTACTTGAACCTCGTCATCTGTCCTGTCTGTCCATCGCCCGGTCTAATCGTTTCCCTTCATTCTCCATGCCTCCAAAAAGATTCTCATCATTTTCTTGGTCATAGCTGCTGCTGTTTGTCTTCACTGCGTTACTTCATGTGTTTTTGTGGCCAATGTGTGCCCCCCCCGTTTGTCTTTCCGACTCTTTCGTGCTTGATAGTACATCGTCGTCTCATTCACTTTCATCGGTTTCACCCAAATGACCAGCATAACAGTCAGTAACATCACATCATCCTTTGCCTCAGCCTCAGTCACATTTCTGCAGCCCCAGTTGTGCCTTGGGTTTGTTATTTGTCAAATAAGGTGCAACGTCATTTAAATTCAATCTCAACGACCGCCAATACCGCAAAGACGGAACGGACAGGGTCTGCTGGAACGGCTAGCATAGTGATCGCGATCTTTGCCCAATCCAAAGCGAGATCTCGACCAAACAAACACAAGCTCTCACGAAACATGTCTCTCGCATCTTGCTCCTTTCCTCCTCCCAGTGCTTCATCAAATGCGTTCAACTAGGGCTTTCTCCTGATTGCTTGTTTCCCCCTAACTTAGCAACCCTCATCTTGCTAAATTGTCAGCAAACTCTGTCCAGTCTTTAATGCCTGGCTTTGGTTTCTGTCGCATCTAGTCGAAATTGGCCTCTCTTTTTGTTGTGGTAGGTGGATGTATTATTGAGTTCAAAGGAGTCACCGGAAGATGACTCGCTGTTGTAAGGGCGTGTTATGGAGAAGCGGTGGTCGACGCTGGCTTGATGTGATATTCTTACTTCCTTGTAACGTTGGGAAGAACTGGTGAGCGATTACTTGACTCGGGGAAGGTGGGAGTGAATAGGATGTAGCTGTAGCATCCGTGTTCGCCTTAATTCGATTTGTCCAGATCAATTCCAAACGATTTGTAAATCGTAATTTATCCCCTCATGCCCTTGTATCGCTCTGTCGTCTCGTAACCATAGAACCTTAGATTGCAGTCCTTGATGGAGGGTCTCAATACGCAAAACTGGGGGATAGATGGTGGGTTTTTGGAGAGGCCGGACGGGTTAAATCATAGTAACGTATCTTGTTGTGCCCCCGCGACATATTCCCAAGTGGAGTACCCCCATGGCATCATTTAAGGTTCCCATCATGTGACTATGCGCAAGCCTGCGCAAGCGTAAAGCAGCACTGACCCACCACCTATCCCTCCCTCCACACTCCGTCTTCTCCTTACTCCCTTCAATTACGCCACAAACAGCTTTCGATGCTCCCTCCGACAACGGGATCGCTTGAAAACCCCGTAAAACTGATCTCATAATGGAAGCTTCCTTCGACGACGAAATTCGGGAGAGGAACAGGTTTTAGGGTGTCCTTGTCAGCTGGAATAGGTTGTAGCAAGGTGTGTTGTCTCATATTTACGGAGAAAAGGACGTAATTTCGTTTGAATGGGGGAAAGGAGCTTTTTTGTTGCAACCAGAAAATACTGTTAGAAAATGAAGGAACGGCTGTGGAATGGATGAGAAGGTATGTGCTTACGCTTATACTTACTCGAAATTGCTGAATTTGCGTAAAAGCTTTACTTCTCATCGAAATCACTTGAAACGACCAAAAACGGCGACGATGAATAGACTTTCCAGTTCAATCCAATAAGCGCCACTTGGATCGAAGTAGAATAGCACAGGGTATAGCTGTAAGCCATTTTACAGCTCGTTCTTTACTAAATCTGCATCGGGAACAGCATAACTTACCCTAGCAGCCCTTTCCGACGCCTCCACGACGAGATTGTCCCTTCGCTCCCTCTTTCGCCTCAACTGTCGCCTTACCTTCGACTGCCTCACGCTTTTCGCTCGCTTCGATCCCCCCTCGAAGATGTGTGGATGAGTGGTTGATGTGTGACGAAGCTCATTTGCAGAACAGTAGCAACGGAGGAGTTGACATGGATTTGGAGGACTGGATTGGAGGACTGGATTGGAGGGAGCAACTCATATAGTCATAAAGTGTTCACAGACAAATGAGATAGTGGAAAACAATTTCTTTCATTTGCTCTAACTTAAAAGCACAAACAAACATGAGGAGTCAGTCAACTCATAGAGTGAATGAAACTGTTCGACGACGAAGAAAATCCGCTTGGCCGCACCTGAAGGGAGGAGAGCCATGTACCATTGCTAGTGTTGGACACGGGGAAGAGACGTCAATATGGTGAGAAACGAGCGAACCTGTTCCGACATTGGTTAGGACAGGAGAAAGGGACAGAGACGGAGCGGGACATGGAGAAACGTACATACCTCTGACAAACTCACCATACCATATCGTGAGCACATATATGCACCTAGCATGGTGCAATCGTTCTGTTAGATGTCAGTGGTGTTAAATTGAGCAGGGATTTGCCACGAACGCTGGAAAGATGAAGGAAAGGGGACGGGAGGAAGTTGGTGCTATCATTCACACAAGCCTTTTTTCCACTTAACCCGTGCCCAAATGACTGAAAGAGTGCACGAACCGTCTCCTACCAGCCCATAAACACTGAAAGGATTCATATGCACGACCTAAGTGCTCCCAATGCCGAGCACAACACCTCAATTCGTCATTTGGTCAGAAGCGGAAACGGCGAGGCTCCAGCAGGTTGGGAGCGTTCGGATTGGGGATTTCGGCGTGAGGCATCATTTGGGGGGGTCGTACTAGAGCTGGGAATGATGCTACAAGCATCTTCAGCATGAAAATGAGGCGAGGGGAGCGGGACTGACCTGATTTTGGCGGTGATGACAGTGGGGAGGTGCCACTTTGCAAATTTGAGGCGGAATAAAGTCATGTGAGGCGAGGAGGGTTGAGGTAAGTGTACGAGGGGAACTGGAGAGCATTACGCTGTTTATCGAAGGTCGGAAGAGGTCAAAGTCATCGTCTCTACATTCATGATCAGCTCAGAAACAAGACAACAAATAAAGGTCAGAGAAATGAAGAACTTACTTCCCCAAGCCTCTTGCACCCACCGAAGGCTCTCAGTCATCGTCCAGATCATCGTCAGCGTCTGTTGAAGACTTCCACAGGTCATCAAGGAAAGTGGTGGACGCAGGTTGCGCATTGCGCGCAATGCGCGCCCTGCGACCATGGCATCATCTGGGGGGGTCGTACTAGGTAAGTGCCCCACGACCTTCCTGCGGACATACAAGTTATCTTTATCCTCTACTGTACACTCAGCTGCTTCAGCCAGTCTGATAACTTCCAAGGTGGTTCGCCCTTACACAGTTAAATCTGGAGGGTTACTTCACAGATTCACTAGCTCCTTGCCTTCTCAGGCAAGGGGCAACTTTATTCCAACAGTAATTCTCCACCTTCGGCGCGGCGAACGAGAATTCTTGGTCGCGCGGAAAAGATGGCACTTGGAATTATGAAACTGGTAGAGTGGGCAAGTCTAGTTGAGGTTTTAGTGCTCTGTTGTGGTCTGTAAGGACATGTGAAAGCTCAATTGATAGAGAGAAGTAGCGCCAAACAGTGAGAAGAAGGACCGTGCCCACTGATTGGGAAAAAGATTTTCCAACTAACCTATTATTGTAAACCTTATGAGTGATCGTCTAAATTCAATCACGTAGCAACTCCGCCATTCATCACCTCACGGACCGAGCCATTGCATTTCTGTTTTGCTTTCATCTTCGTTTCCGCCGGCGGAGTCGGAGGTGTCAACACTGGTAGCATTATTTTCATCTTCTGATTGTGTGTTTCGTAACAGAACCAAGCAGGAGGGAGAAATTCTCAACAAGAGCGATCACAAGAAACAGATGCAGGTCCCTTCCTTCAGAGGGGGTGAGCCGCAAATATGGTTACCTGACTTGACAAGGTTCCCTCGTACGAAAGCTTCGCAGACAAAATTGTTTACCAGACCGCTCCTCGTACGAAAGGTAGTGCTCTCGTACGAAAGGTAAATGCAAATATATTGGGTGATCCAACCCGCCTTTCTCATACAGAATCTCAACTTCCGATTTCAGCCTCGAGCGCCTCGACACCTTGTTCTGCTCTCCTCCCGAAAGGATTTTTATAGAAGGGGATATCTCAGGAACTTTTCCTCTGACGGTGTTCATTGCACTTCAGCTCAACTTTTTTGGGGAGCCTTCATTCCGACCAACATGGGAGATTCTCACCTCAACAACTCGCCATGCCCATCCTTTGATCGTGCGTTGGTAGACTTTGAAGAGCCGGTCCCACCACATCCCTTTCACACTCCAAATTCTACCTTGTCCAGCGCACAATTTACACTTTATAACAAACCTCATCCTCCTCTCGATCTGGTTAACGCTAAGCCAGTCCCAGTGGGCGAATCATGGAATCAAGACCTGCAACAACCTTTGGCGGAATATCAATGCCCCAGCATCCCAGAAATACAAAGATGCGATGCTGATAGACGCTGACACTATTGAGTCGACATCACGTGGAATGAACGGCATTCTCTTCACCGATGCCGACCGTGGTCACATAAGTATCCAACAGCAAGACGCACGTTGTAAACTTCCTTTGACTAGAGCGAACATGGGCACGGGGAAAGTAGCAAAGGCAGCAGAACAGTCGTTCCACCACGTCTTGTGGTCAGTGACGCCTTTTAAAGAGTTCTATATCCTCGCCTACCTCCTCATCACCATACTCGTCCATGTCCCGCTTTGGGTAATCCAGTACTTCATCCCTTTCTCCGTCGTGGGATATATTTGGAACACTACCTCCGGATGGGTATGTCCCTTGCTTAAGCACTTTGTCGAATCTGATTTGATCAACACAGCATCCGCGTTATGGTGTGTTGGTGGGACGACCTTTTAAAGATTGGAGTCTGACCCAATATATCATCGTTCGGTCAGCTTATATCGTTCTTAGATCTCGTTTTTAGCTTATCCAAAGATCCAACAGCTGGTTTAGACACATTACCTTCCTCGTTGTCCACTGTCGCCTGAAGCTCGAGATAGTCGATAACGTGCGTTTACATTCAATCATTATACTCTTTTCTAACTTAACTTGGTGCAGACTGTCTCACCGAAGGGATTGAAAAAGAGTACTTTCGTTCTCATCCCTCCAGTTTCTGAAGACAGAATCTCCGGCTTTGTCGCAAAAGGTAAGTTATACCTCACTCACGGTCTTCACTACGTAGACATTAAACTCCACTTCTGGTATCAGCCGCAAGGAAGGTCAACGTTCGACCTGCCCCTGTTGGCGCATACTGGTACAAACGGACCGATCCACTTTTGGCTCCGAGTGCAGAGGACGATTTGGTCGCTCTCAACTTTCACGGCGGAGGGTACGTGTTGGGCGACGCAACTGAGAACGATTTCAATGTCGGTACGTGTATCTCCCATTTCATGTTCCGATTTCTGAGAAGAAACAGATATCGTCAATGGAATACTGAAGGTCCGTCCCGTTTTCATGATTAGTATCAGCGGAATGATGGAAGAGCAGGAAACGAGGATCTCTCGGGTCTTTTGTACACCTTTTTTCTTTCACAGCTCCGCCAGACTGACCGATTGTACGAAATAGCGGTCGATTATCGACTGTCGACCGGAACACCTTTTCCCGGTGCTCTGTTGGACGCACTGAGCGCTTATGTATATCTAACAGAGACAGAAGTGCGTCCCCCGTTCTCACTTACTCCCGCTCACCGATATCTCCTTTCGACATCCAGAATATCGATCCTTCTCAAATTGTTGTCATGGGAGACTCAGCAGGGGGTTCGTTATGATCCTCCTTCCTATCCTTCTCTTCAGCTCCTCATTTTGCTGGTCAGGCAATCTCTCACTCGCTCTCCTCCGCCTCATCCGCTCACTCTCCCTCCCCATGCCGGGACACGCCATCTTATTGTCTCCCTGGGCAGACATCGCCAATTCACACTTTAACCCTGGTTCTCCGTTTCGGAACGCGCGGACCGCGAGGAGAAGGGAAGGGGACGTGTTGAACCCTAACCTGGGACCGTACAGTGCGTTTCTTTTACCTTAGTGATCAGCGTTTGCATGGCACAACGACAAGGTACAAAGGTACTGATGTTCATGGGTTGTTTTTGATGGATGGGTAGCTGTTTACAAGTTCACGGAAGGACACCATCCCTCTATTCTCCAGTCCGCATACCTCTCACCCGCCCTCCTTCCCCTCCCTCAAGGCGAGGGCGAAGAGAAGGAAGAATCGCCCGAAGTGTCGTTCAAAGGTTTCCCTCGCACGTTTGTGTCGATTGGAGAAGGAGAAGTGCTGCACGACCAGATCCATACCCTTGTGGAGAGGATGAGAGAAGGTGGAGTGGATGTGAGAGAAAGAGTGGAGGAGGGTGGGGTGCATGATTTCGTCGGCTTCAAGTACGTCTTTCATTCGATTTTGGTGAACCGGCTGACGAGGACATAGGTGGTTTGAACCTCAGAGAGGTTTGGCATTGAAGGCCATTGGAAAGTGGTTGAAAGAGGAGGTTTAGGCCTACTGGAGTTCTGTTCCATGGTTGTTTTTCAGGACGGCATTTTTATTCTTCCATCATGTGCTAGAGGCTATTAACGAAGAATTACAGTAGGCCGTAGAATTGTAGACACATCCAGATGCATCTGTAGCGTTTTGTTGCTTCATGACTTGTCTGTTCGTATTTTACTATTATGAGAAATGAGATGCATAGAGGGAACTTGGAGATGTGTTGCAAATTGAATTGCAAAGTTCTCACCGTACATCTCACTCAAACTTACTAATAGCTATTTAATCAGCCTTCCCTTCATATCATCTTGAAGTTCGACGGACAAACGACCACTCAAGCCAGTCAAGTCCTTGTCGAATTCTTGTCAAAATATAACAAGAGTAGAATTCCCTCCTCCTTCTTTTGAGGATGGATCACCGAGCAACGGCTACAAGGTACCTCTTTAAAGAGCGATCTTAATATTGTGCTTTACGCCTCTCTTCAGTGATCGGCTTGACGTCCCTGTCAGCTGTCAAACGATCCGATTTTCAAGATTACCGCGTTCTGTATTTCTGACTCCAGAATGGAATGCAGGAGTTGATCTCAGCTTCAGCCTGGGATTTACTGCTTTTTTACCCCAATATACATTCGAAGTTTACGTCAAGATCGGAAGTGTAACGGTCCACGCAGCAGATGCTCTCTTGGATTTCTCCCTGAGCGATAGTAGCCCCCGAAAACTTTGGTGCTACATAGTTATCCAAATATCGAATGATCTGGTGATTGAAACGCAGGATATTTCCATCCATACTCTGCCAATGGCCCTGCCGCAGGATGATGGAAGCTGGTTCAAATGCGAAGTCAAACCTACGAACGAATATAGCTACTTCTCCATCGTAGACATCTACAAACCTCAGAGCTCGACCAAGACCAAACCTATCCTCCAGCAGGCCAGTTTTCGGTTAGATGAGGCTGATTTCCCAGACGCAACTGATTTTGGCGTGATCTATCGTTTCGTTCTGCGAGGAGAACGAGAACAAAACCATATCCGAGACCTGCCCGATGAGCTGTTGGATCAGATATTCCGGGCAATTTATGAGCATGCCAGCCAATACATGGACGAAGATGAGGACATTCCAGCCAGCTATGCTCCTGGTGCATCCGAGAAGGCCATCACTGGGCAGATTGCTCGTCTCTTCAATCCCATACGTTCCGTCTGCCGTCAGTGGCACCAAGTCTCATCGAGATATCAATTGGAGCCAAAAACTTTGGAAGACAAGCAGCGCCTGATGGCAAAATATTCCCACTGTACTTCCCTTTGGACTTCACTTCACTACTCCGCGGACGATCTTCGAGCTGGAAGATATTTCCAACCAGTTGCCGATTGCATGCCTCTCCTTAACGAAGTCCGCATTGAGGGCTTTCCTCACGACGAATTTGGCAGGACTCCGATCGTCCATTCACTTGCAGCGGCCCCAGTTCTAAAAAGGCTAGCCATCCGGAACATTACAAGAGGTCAAAAGCAGTGGCGTTACGGTGACATTGTATCTGTTCTGGCAACTAAGTCTTCTCTCGAGGATCTCAGTCTTCAGAATGTTGTCCTAGTGCCTTCAAGATCGCAAAATGGAAGGGCAAAGGAAACAGGCGAAACAGTCCTCGAAAATTCTCTGGTTCTGGTTAAGTGTGAACTCAGTGATTCATTTGCTAACTTGCTTCACCTTTATTGCCTGAACGTGCTGACAATTTGGGACTGCTGGCCTGTACCTTTCAAACTGCAGACATTCATTCGCAACGACCTGTTGCCAACTTTAACGCATCTGAGTCTCCGCTTTCTGCCTTTCAGCGAGAATGACCTAGTTTGCTCACAATGGGAAACCATTTCGATGTTTCGCGTGATCGATTTCATGACGTTCACAAAACTTTGGAGCCTGAAGCTCGACGGTGGCAGGGAAGATTCTAATTTGATCCCTGTCAACTTTTTCGAACAGCTGATATCTTCCCAACTGATGAACCGTCGAAATTTCGCGGGCAATCTTCACATACTGCATATACGATATTGCGAAACGAGCTTTGACAGCGTTGTAAACTTCACGAGGCAATTTTACGACGGGGGTCGACTGAATGAGATGCTCCTGGAAACCTTTCATGGACAATGGGATATTCAACAGGTTGAGGAGCTTGTGTCCGCGTACAAAGAAAGGTACCTGGAATACCTAGGGTGGGAGAAAACTTATATGAGCTTCCGGATGCTTGAAGCGGGAGAAAGGCTCTTCCCCCTGAAAGAAAAGGTAGTCATCGACTGAGAGCAGATACGAAAATCTGATGCAGGAATCAAATCACTGATTTTCAAGCTCTCCATTGCGCTTGTTTCACAAGACCAATCACAGCAGTGGTGCCATACCAGAATCCATAAGCCTTCAACACCTTCTGCCCTAAGGTTATCCGCTGACGGGATCCTCATGACTGTTGAAAGACAACGGTGGCCCAACCGAATGACTGACCGGTTGATACCGTACAGAAACATCGGAAAGCGCCGCTTAGCCATTAACTCAGCTCATGAGAGAGAACTGATCGAGCCTCTCGTAAGCTGGCGGTAGCGGTCGAGATAATCGCAGGATGCACCTTAACGGAGGGGCGGTTGTCGTGGAGGAGGGCTCGGTTCTTGCGGTCGACATTCTATTGTGGAAGTATAAAAGTGCTCCATGAAAACACTATCGAGTCCCCATTGCTCAAGCTTTCCCAGAATCCTAACTCGTACGCTCAGCTTTTCTGTTACAAATGACGTTCTCTGATCACCAGAACAAGCATGAAGTCAACCGCCTCCTTCGCTCTTCTTCCTTGGCTCATTGTTCAGGTGGCAGCGAAAGCACAGCTCCTCTGGTTCAGCGGGGACAACTGCACGGGCAGCGTTTCCTCTGTTCAAGGACTGCCAGCTGGGACCTGTGTCAATGCTCCAGAGGGGAGTTGGCGCTCATACCACACATACTTTGGTATGTCCTGGAAAGCGCAGGTAGCGTTGACAGACTTATTTAATGTTTAGACGGCGTCACTACCTGCATGTCGCAACACGCTACAACAGGTTGCTTCATCTTCACTGGATCTAGTTCATACACTACAAACGGAAGCTGTATCAATTTCGTGACTGGAGAAGGAGTTGGAGTGAGATCTGTGAAGAGAGAGCACAGTGGGGCTTGCTAAATTCTAGTTGGTAAAGCATGCATCAGTCTTATGTAATGTTCCTTCCACGGTAACAAGTCACACAATGGCGTTGCTCTGAGTACATAGGTTTTTTTACCTGCAAAGTAGCCAAGAAACAAACACCGCAGCTATCAACAGGAAACTGCTCTCCGCTCTCACTTCGCGGGCCTTGGGTAATTCCACAGAAAAACACTGGAAAGGACTGGAATGCTTTCAAACCAAAATTGAAACAAAGCTGCGGAACGGATCAGGCCATCCATATAAGCATGACAGGACTTAAGGGCTTTGCAGTCTTGAGATAGAAGGCCGTTTCGAACAAGGACTCACCAAATGAGGTTCCCATAATATACCCCAGAATAAAGATCCTACTCTGGTGTCTCCCATTTGCTCCATTCCCTTCCATCGCGACTTTCGACAACCAAGAACCAACACACGTTAGTTAGGAGACTGAATAATTGGGAGAAGGCTGTTGTAGACGTGGGATGAGGATGAAGATGCCGGAGTAAGAAGATAATGGAGCGGCTCGTTGATGGATTGAGTATTGAATATTTGAAGACCGTATTTCCTTTGCAATGTGGAGTTGCTCAGTAACACTTAACTTGAAGTGAAAGGCTGTGAGAATGCGCAGAAACTACTTTGTCTCGTCTTCCCTGGTATGGCGTGGATACAAGCATACATTTATATTTTGCTCGGAGGCGTATGGTCAGGCAGAGTGCTTCCTTTTAAAGCTTGTACAGTAGCTTCTGCGAGCCTGTTTTGCGTGGAAGCTTTTCAGATGTCGTTCTTCCTTGAAACATGAATCATATACTCACGGTCTCGCACTCATTGGATTCTGACCACTAAATAGCTTTCCGTCCACAACCACAAATGGTTGAAAGTTTGCGACACATTCGAAGCTGGCGCCGTTTGCTGCGAGGACGTCTTCAAGCAGGAAAGGAAAGGAGTCCTCTCTACCTCTTTGATCGCTGCCTTCTC
This sequence comes from Atractiella rhizophila, assembly GCA_021432655.1. Classification (NCBI taxonomy): domain Eukaryota; kingdom Fungi; phylum Basidiomycota; class Atractiellomycetes; order Atractiellales; family Hoehnelomycetaceae; genus Atractiella; species Atractiella rhizophila. The sequence continues at coordinate 35,337 of MU271627.1, forward strand.
AGAATTGGTGTTGCCCGTCACCTTCTTCCCCAAGTGAGATATGAGCCGTTGGAGAGTACGACGTAGGCATAAACGCTCAGTACATTGCACACTGCTGAGACAATCCATGGGGGAAGTAAAGATGATGACCCTATAGGATGGAGAGATTGCGGGAAGCAAACCTTTCCAGCCTCCTAAAACTCTGCAATCAGTTTCTGATTGGTTTCGCTGGTCGCTAAGTCGAAGGTAGGTCCATCGCCTCCGGGGTAGAAGATGGCATCATACTCGCTTGCCTTACCAAGAAACTCGCTTAAAGGAATAGTGTTTTTCCACAGCGAAGATTCCTTAAGCACGATAAACACTTTTACTCCTAACTTGTAGGCCACCAGGTAGGAAAAGAGCTTGCGTACCGCCTCGAAGAACTCCAAGGACTCAGAATCATTCAGTTTTGTCGCCACTTGAATTGACCAAGGGTCTAATGGTGCTTCTCCGCCGTTTGTGGAAGCAAGGACAATTTCATAACCTTCGTTCTTGAATATGTTATACGGGTGTGCTAGCTCGTTCTTTACATCCGTATCGTGCTAATTAGCAAAGAGGAAGGTAAAGGGACCAGACGAACAAGGAACCATCCCCCGAGAGAATCTTCGCTGCGAGGATGTGACGTGAGGACGATCAGGATCTTTTTGGTCATCTAGAGACTCTTGCTTTATTCAGATTGCTTCTTGCCCTTGGTGCTATGCGTTAATGGGGGGAGCGGAAAGATGGTATGACCGGACAGGTTACGCTGACGGTGGCGCATTTGTTTGTGTCATTCCGAAAATACGGTGGCTTCTCCGTAGAACCCATTCTCTACCTCTTTGTACCGTTTACAGTACCTACAGACTCATCAGGATTGTGTGGTCATCAAGACACGAACGCCATCCGCGTGTGGAGTCAAACATAAAGCACCGAAGCCTTCAGTCATTCCTTCTCCGACGCCATATCCCGTCTTACTTCGGTAGAGATGAGGATGAAAGCCCGGAGGGCTTTATATCGCGAGGATAGGATGAGTAAGAGGTTTCGTTTGACAATCACCTCATCGAGACAGCTTAAAGAGCTCAGCTCAGGAACGGGGACAGAAGGTTGGATCGAATTTGAAGTCTGCGGAAAAGATGTCAATGGATTCAAACGAACTGGATGAGGAGAGCTTCTGCGTTTTATCAACATCTTTCCATATTTCCTTATCCATGAGATAGTACTGGGTAAAGGTCTATTTAAAGTAGACCGTGTCATACGAGGGATCTAAATCCCCAAAAGATTTTCTCTCAATTCGTGGCTGCGCCACGAAAGCACTTGTGAACCGAAGAGCTGAGGAAAGGTGATGACGCTTCGCAATCGGAGTCAACATCGCTGCAGTGCTTTTGAGCAGGGCAAATTCAACTCCTACAGGACAGCAAGAACGAAAGAAGTTTGGGACTGACCCAGAAGCATTTCAAACAATCAGTTCCGGGATCAGCGTTCAGCCCTGGCTCGCGCGAGGCTGGAAGGATATCCCTGTGCTCTTAACCGCCAAGTACGACAATGAAGGCATTTTTCACAGGAAAACTTCTCTACCGCACTATTCAAATGCAACACCAAAATGACAACCATTTCGCCTCACCCAACTGCTCCTCCTAAAGACTAAGGAAGATCTCACAATAACGCCTTGGAACTAGCTCCATGCATCCCTCTGCTATCTCTGACTCCGAGTCATTACAGTTGATGGTTGCTGATGCATGCGCTGAGCTAATGCGTGTCGCGGGACGGCTCCAAGAGAAATGAAGGAATATGTCGATCTCAGGCTAATAATGCTGAGCTCGTGCGGACCCTTTTGGTCGGATATATTTGGAGATCATTGAGATTGGGGAGCCCGGAGCGCTGTATTCAAGCTGTGGGATGGCATGGGTTTTGTGAGCATTTTCTTATCTTGAGAAAATGATATTCGGCTGGAGGACAACAGTGGGATTCATGATTTGCTGTTTTCGGTCAGCATCATCCGCTTATGCAGAACTGGTCGGGACATAACGAAAAGGTCGAATATGAAGATAGGATTTGCAGGAGGCTTTTTCCTGCCAGGGAGACTCTTGCCCAAGCCGCGGTGTTCTGGCAGGTCTTTGTGCCAAGACCTTAGAGCAAAAGATTTGCAGTCAAATTGTTGAGTTGTTGGGGCTTAACCAAGTCAAGGAGTAGAGGAGTAACATAGCCTAAGTGAAGCCTAATGACCCAAGGGAATGAATGCCTAATACTACTCAAAGATAACCTGCACAGCCCAATCGCTGTTTCCGTCACAATCTTCATCGTGTTCCAAGACATGGATAACTGCTCTATCATAACGCACTTCCTCAACAGGTGTCCCGACGGAAACAAAGTTTGGTCCACGGGCGCTGTTGCTCTCTGATGGCACTCCATTCGTGAGGACGGTGAGCTCGTTATGCACCTGAGGAATGGGTTCGCACGTGGTGCGATGCTATGACACTCAATTCGTATACTGCACCTGAAAGGCTTGAAAGGGCTGAGACGTACGATGGTTGTAAACTTCACGTTTTCTGTTCCGACAGGAATGCTGAGCAGCTCTGATATTTGACAAGCAACTGTTCCATTCGCGAGAGGGATCATGTGGACGCTTGGAATATGAGAGGAGGGACAAGAAGTTTGAGCAGATGCAA